>JAHKKF010516912.1:0-11175 GCA_019740295.1 Labeo calbasu | reverse complement strand
TATTTTAGTTTACTATGAGTACACACTGTAACCATATATCAAAGACAACAGAATTATTTGAGAAATGACATATAAAGATGGTGGGTCCATATCAACTAATTATATTTAATATTAATTGAAACTATAATAAACTTTCTTTAATTGTAAATAGCATGTAGTTAAATGTCCAAAAACATTACATTCATTTTGTGCTTCAGTATACTGTTTTAAAGTATATTATTTACATAATAAGTACTTGTTTTAAAAGTTTAAAAAGTTTACTTCTTTTCACAAGGGAAGAAAATGTTTAAAACTAAGTGTTTTGTGGCTATTTTTTAAAAAATACTTTTGTAGAAACAGTGATGTATTACTTACTTACCTCAAACTTTTTAATGGTGCAGTATGATACAGTTTCCACAAAATATTAAGCATCACAACTGTTTTCAACGCTGAAATAATAATAATAATAATAATAATAATAATAATAATAATAATAATATAAACGTTTCTTTAACAGCAAATTAACATTTGAAGGATTATGAGACACTAAAGACTGGAGTAATGATGTTGAAAATTCAGCTTTGCTTTACAGGAATACATTTTAAAATATATTCAAACAGAAAGCAGTTATTTTCAATTGTAGCAAGCTTTCACAATATTGCCGTTTGTGTGTGTGTGTGTGTGTGTGTGTGTGTAAAATAAATGTGTTCATTCTACCATCTCAATCCCACAAGCCTATGGGAAATTCTGCTTACATTTCCGAGGGCACCGCATGAACCAAACCACCAAAGGTGAATCTAAGAGCACAAAGTGACATTTGAGTGCGGCAGCTGTCGATGATACCTTGAAGGACCTTCAGTGACCCTTAACCAAGGACCTCTGAATAATAACATGTCAATACGGCTAAAGAAAGGTTAGAGTGTCAAACATGCATCTAAACAAAAGAAGGACGAGACATAATGCAAGAGGAGGTCTCAGTGTGCATCTCTCTTGCTGCCATTCTGTTTGTGTCTCTGGTCGCTGCTCTGGGGGTCCAGCCAGTTCCAGAATGGTCCCAAGGCTCTGTCATATAAGATTATAATGTGTGAAGAAGGTGGCCGGAAGGCGTTCTCTCAGTCACAGCTGTCTGGCCCGCTTTCGGTGATGGCAGGCGACAAAATGAAAAGCTCTCAATTCTATGGCTTTCGTGCAGCAGAGTTGCACCCCTCTCATGCTGTTACAGAGGACATCTCCTGATGGAAATCAAGTGTATGCCTGGCCCACTGCAATGTAATAAATATAATTTGATATAGTGAGTTCCCTGGAATGAGGGTCAACTTAATAATGGTGTTTCCTCAGCTCTGGGGATAAAGCATTCGAGTTTTTGAAAATTTTCTTCTTTTATTCTCATATATTGCTTGATAGTATATCTAATATCGCCATGGTCTACAGCAACTGCTAAAAATCAACACAAATTAAATAAAAACAAACTGTATGAATTTAGGACATTTCTGCTGCTACTCGTGTAGCTGCAGTAGAGGTTTTTCATTTTTGTGGTCATGCCACCTTGAAACTATGGGAAAATTGTGGCTTCAACCTTTCTGGAATCTCAAAAAGGAGCATAGTGCTTCATATCACATATTTGTCAAGCTTATTTTATTTATTTATTTGTGTGTCAATGAAAACCATACAGCATAACCAGTCTAGTTGAATTTTATGAACAAATTACTGTCAAGTGAGTTCCTTGTGGTAAATAAAAACATATATACACCAGAGGTTGCGCTAGACTTCAACAAGTTCGTAAAAATTCCGTCATAATCTATTATTACCAGTCATTTTAATTTTCATATTTTTAATTAAAGTAACACATTTAATTGCTTTTATTTTTGTTCACATTTTCGTTTTTAATCATGAACCTACAGGAAGACAGCACAGTGTTTAAAAACAATAAAATATGCTAGGAAAAAAAAAAAAAAGATTTCTCGATTTGAATAGATTTTCATTTTTAATGAACCAATATCAATTCTTAAATCACAATTGATTTCTTGGTCTATGGCTGTTTTCAGTTTATAAATGGACAGTACATAGTGCGTCTTCCTTCCAATAAATAGGAATAGGCTGGATTTGACAGAATTTGAAATCTGAGACTATGTTACATATCAAAAGTAACACAGTTTCCTTAGGAAATTCAAGCAATAAATATCGTATGGGTGCTCTTTAATGTGGCATGATAGATAGTTGTAACTTCTGTGTACTCGCCTGTGTGTAATCAAACGTTTAGGAAAACATTCGTGATTGTTTCTTTTTTGTTCAGTATCTAGTGCTCTGCTGCCAGACTGGAGCACACTTGCCACCAACTGGACAGGGGTGAGAATTACAGCTACAATTTACAATAGATCAGCCTCAGTGTAATCTGTCAAAATGACAGACGGTGTTTGTGGTGTTAAGCTCCAGGACCTTATTGTGACCTCTGATATACACTAGCAATTCTGAAATTAAACACTTTAACTTAACTTACAACAGTTTATATTATATTGTAATATAATTAAAAACTTAATGACGGCAAAGTTGGATTTTCAGCAGTCATTACTCCACTCTTCATCATGCTATGCTGATTTGTTGTTCAAGAAACAAACATCATTGTTAAACACAGTGATTAATATTTAGTGTTGGGAAGGTTACTTTGGAAACGTAATAGGTTACAGATTACAAGTTACTCTATTTAAAATGTAATAAGTAGTGTAACTCTTTCAATTACTTTAGTAAAGTAATGTAACTTATTACATTTTATTACTTTTTAATTACTTTTCTAAATTTCTAATATTTTCAATTGTTAATCATTTTCAAACATTTAAACCAGGGAGAGTTAACTTTACGGTAGTACTCAAAACTGATTACTGTCAGACTTTCAAAATCCTTCATCACTTGAATTAAGATTATAATAAGTAAGGGATAATATACATCTTTATTTTGCCATAACAACTGGCTGGATGTACATTATCCCACATTATTACACAGCTGCTTGCCACAAAAGTAAGTAGGCATGAAACACTGATCTGACTTGAAATATTTGAACACAAAGCTTCCATGAAGAAATCAGTTGCTAGCAAGTGGCAAATTGATAGAATTAAGAAATTGTACACATAATATTAAATTGAGTTTTCATATTTTATTAGCTAACCAAACGCAAAGCTTCCACCAAGAAAAACTATGAAGCGTACAACGCTGACTTAAGTTGCTCGGATAGTTTGTGTTATTTGCTTTTACCAGTTGTTATCGGGAAATAACATATCTTGGAATGTCATGACTGACCAATCAGAATCAAGCATTCCACAGAGACAAGTAATAATTTTAATTTAAAGCACAGCCACACAAATTCAGACTTAACACTTCTTATTTACTTTGAGATCATTCTGAGGTTAAATACAGATTTAAAATCATAACAAGAAATAGTTTAATAGCTATGATACTGGTTTTGATGCAGGAAACATTGGCATCTAACAATGCCTTGGAAAAAAAAAACAGTTAATCTTAAAAAATAAAGTATATGCATAAACCCAAATAGAAAATATAACGGTTATTGAATAAGCATGTGTCTTATTCTGTCCTAAACTCCTGAAACATTGGTGTCTCATTTTAGAGCAGTCAATGCAATTTATTAAAGAAGTCAATTAAATCTGTATGTGTGTGTATAAACAAAATCAGATGTAACAACCTTTGTAATCATTAACATTTTCGAAAAATAACTGTAATTTAATTACACATTTTTACTCAGTAACTGTAACTTATTACAATTAAATTTATTTTGTAATTAAATTACGGAATTTTGTTACATGTAACCAGTTACTCCCCAACACTGTTAATATTTGTGTGGAAACAATGATATATGATTCTCTGATGAGTTCAAAAGAACACCAGTAGAACTCGTTTGTAACATTATAAATGTATTAAATTACAAATTTAATGCATTCTTGCTGAAGATTTACTTACTTAAAAAAAAAAAAAAGAATATTTTATTTGCAATAATAGTAGTTATATGCTGTTTATACTACTTGCCAATAGTGGCAGATGCAGTGGGGAAAATAATAATTTGATGCCCTGCTGATTTTGTATGTTTGCCCACTGACAAAGAAATGATCAGTCTATAATTTTAATGGTGGTTTTATTTAAACAGTGAGAGACAGAATAACAACAAATAAAAATAAAATAAAAAACAAACAAACAAACAAAAAACAGAAAAACACATTTCAAAAAGTTATAAATTGATTTGTATTTTAATGAGTGAAATAAGTATTTGACCCCTTCGCAAAACATGACTTACTATTTGGTGGCAAAACCCTTGCTGGCAATCACAGAGGTAAGACATTTCTTGTAGTTGGCCACCAGGTTTGCACACATCTCAGGAGGGATTTTGTCCTACTCCTCTTTGCAGATCCTCTCCAAGTCATTAAAGTTTTGAGGCTGACGTTGGCAACTCGAACCTTCAGCTCCCTCCATAGATTTTCTATGGGATTAAGGTCTGGAGACTGGCTAGGCCACTCCAGGACCTTAATGTGCTTCTTCTTGAACCACTTATTTGTTGCCTTGGCCGTGTGTTTTGTACCCATCCACGACCCGTTTTCAATGAGGGAAGGAGGTTCGTACCCAAGATTTGATGGAGCATGGCCCTGTCCATCGTCCCTTTGATGTGGTCAAATCGTCCCTGTCCCCTTAGCAGAAAAACACCCCCAAAGCATAATGTTTCCACCTTCACGTTTGACGGTGGGAATGGTGTTCTTTGTTGTCAGTTAAATTGATGTTGAATTGATGCCAAAGAGCTCGATTTTGGTCTCATCTGACCACAACACTTTCTCTCAGTTCTCCTCTGAGTCATTCAGATATTCATTGGCAAACTTCAGACAGGCATGTACATGTGATTTCTTGAGCAAGGGGACCTTGTGGGCGCTGCAGGATTTCAGTTCTTCACGGCGTAGTGTGTTACCAATTGTTTTCTTGATGACTATGGTCCCAGCTGCCTTGAGATCATTGACAAGATCCTCCCGTGTAGTTCTGGGCTGATTCCTCACTGTTCTCATGATCATTGAAACTCCACGAGGTGAGATCTTGCATGGAGCCCCAGACCGAGGGAGACTGACAGTTATTTTGTGTTTCTTCCATTTGTGAATAATTGCACCAACTGTTGTCACATTCTCACCAAGCTGCTTGGCGATGGTCTTGTAGCTCATTCCTGCCTTGTGTAGGTCTACAGTCTTGTCCCTGACATCCTTGGACAACTCTTTGGTCTTGGCCATGTTGGAGAGTTTGGAATCTGATTGATTGATTGCTTCTGTGGACAGGTGTCTTTTATACAGGTAACAAGCGGAGATTAGGAGCACTCCCTTTAAGAGAATGCTCCCAGTTCAGTTGAGTACCTGTATAAAAGACACCTGGGAGCTGACTGATAGGGGATCAAATACTTATTTCACTCATTAAACTGCAAATCAATTTATAACTGTTTTGAAATGCAGTTTTCAGGATTTATGTATTTATTTAGTTATTTATTGTTATTCTGTCTCTCACTATTCAAATAAACCTACCATTAAAATTATACACTGATCATTTCTTTGTCAGTGGGTATATGTGCAAAATCAGCAGGGGATCAAATAATTATTTTCCCCACTGTATCTGCACCTCATTATTGTAGTACACTATAAAACAGTGTGCAATAATGTATTTATTGTAAATTATAATTATTATTAAAATCATTAAATGGATGCCACTTTAGTACAATAAAGCTCTCCGTACACCTGACCCTAACCTTAACCGATAAACACGTGAGGCACATTACTTTCGATTATTTCCTTCATTTTTACTGAAAATAAATGCCTCTCCGATTTGAAATGTGATGAAGGGAGAAGAACAAGTTTGGCAAAAGGTGGATTTGAACTCGCAAATTGATCACGTCCAAAAATAACTGCTATGCACCTATACCACTGGAGTAGCTGTTTAACAGGCGTCTTTTGTGTTGTTGTTTAACCCTACCACACATTGGTGGGTGGAACCAAGAAGGCAGGCTATTTGCACTTAAATGCAATGCAACTAAGGAAACTTGACAGACTTTATTTGTATATGCAAAGAAATGTCAACAAACTTGTTTCTCGCATATGCTGTCAGATGTGAAAGAAATTTGCAAACGGTTCTTCTGTGCTGCCCTTACAATACCTTGCCCCATAGCTTGAGAAGCACTGGGCTGCACATTATGCAGCTGGGATTTCTCATAAATCCCTCCGCTCCCAGGATTAATATCATGCTTCCTTAGGAACCGCTCCTCGATCAGTGCCGGTTACATGCCACCAACCAGAATTTACCACCACAGCCAGCAGGCATGATTCAAGCTTTGGCGGGAACCTTCTTCCTTGGCTCCCTCTCTCCTCAGTGGTGTCCGCACCTGAGCTCAAAGCTCAGATGATGGATGAACGGAACACAGATATCAGCCTTGTCATCTATTGATGGCTTTTAAAGTACCCGAGAGGGAAGTCAGGCTGTAGGCCTCACCTCCACCTCAACGAGAGACGACTCACCAGCCCCGATAGCTGCTGACATCCATCATCTTTCTCACGCCTCGCATGTCCTCATCATGTGAGTAATGAGACGCGGCTTGGAGAGTCTTAATGGATCTGCAATCTCCTAACTCTTCTCAAATATGAAAAAAAAAAAAAAAAACATAGAAGAGACCTACTTGTTCTTTCAAGGTATCCTTGCCCACAGTAATCGGAAGAGAAATTGAGCAGATTAATTGTCATGAAAGATACATCAGTCAAAGTGCAAGCACAACCTTTTAGCTGGAGTCCAGCTCTAGTGTCAATGGCAGCTGCTTTTCACCAGCTTATTTTATTTTATTTTATTTTATTTCTAAGAACTGTATTTTTTAGGGCTGATAATTAATTAAAAAGATAATCAAAATAACTTGAATAACTGATTAAAAATCCTAAAAAAAAAAGAAGTCTTACATAAAGTAGTCATATTTCTTATTAGTATTATTAGTAGTAGCACTGACATAAATAAATATATAAATTTATGGCTCACAGTTTGTTTAAAAAACATTGCTGTGCAATTACATTACATTACATTAATTAAATCAAAACAATATTTACAGGAGAGAAAAAAGAGGATTCTTCTGAGACATCATGACTTGTACACCAGATCTCACAAAAAGTGTTTAATGATTGTGTTTTTTTTTTCCTCCTCTCCTTGCAATGTCTTGTTGAAATGAATTGTCTAAAATACTGAAAAGCACCAACAGTGGTTTACAGATGTTTAAAATAAACATTTCCACATTTTTGCATTATTCTTTTTGCTTTGCTGCCCCTGTAGTCTTAAAGCAATCACCACTGTTTTCCAGTATACAGAATAAACTCAAAGCAGAATATGTTTTGAAGATAAAGCCTGAGGTTTATCTTGCTCTCTTCTCCACTGAGGGTAAATCTTGTGCAATCTTGTGATGTACTGTTGCAGTGATGGTGATGTAATTCATGTTATATTTTGGCTCACACTTGCTTTGTGCTATTTACACTTGTGCTACCTATTTAGAGGCATGGGGGCGACCATGTGCATGTAGTCTCCGAAGGGAAAAGTGGGAGGTGAAACAACATACTTTATGAATTAGTTAAAAAAAAAAAAAAAAAAGGAAAAAATGTATATGGCCATATGGTTATTTACGGCTATCTCCATTGAAATGGCATTTGAATGTTAAATCTAAATTTATCATTATGCTAATATCAGCCATCTCCATCCATACAATCAGATCACTGCATAAGAAAAGCAAAATCTGCATTCTCTCTTTCTTTTAAATTTCACACATATAACCCATTTCCATACTTTTGCTTACCTAAGCACTAAGTAATAAATGAAATTTTATACCCCTCATGAAAAGAAAGTGTCCCAATAGTCAATGGCATAGAGACGATTATCTTTGCTTGACTGTAGTTTGATGCATTGTGGGTTAAGCAGCATAATGCCTTTCACAGTTTAGTGTCGACCTTGAGAGCATTTCTGCTCTCGATCCATCCATCTCCATCAAATACCGCCATCATGACACAGTGTTTTGCCTAGGAAAGCCATTAAAGGATCTAATCCCAAGGTAGGAGAGAATGAATTCAGACTCACTGTGTAATAATTACACCTATTCAGAAGGCCTTGAATAAATTCTGTAATTAATTGTACTCATAAAGAATTACTATTTACCATTTATTGGACCATAAACTCTTTATGGTGTAATATATAGCATCTGCTTCAGTTCAGTGCTATTCTTTAAGTCTTTTAAGGAATTCCTCACACACGCACACAAACATACAATCAACAACAAAAACTAATTTAAAATTATTGTTCACATAAAAATATTAATAACAATAATAATACATAAAACACATTTCGAAAGCTAAAAAAGAAAAAAAAAAACTGAAGGCCCTATTCTTTATATAACTGAATGGAATTCTTCAAGTTTGATGCAAATGTATTTTGATTTACACGTGTACATTGAATTATAAAGAATGAGAGTTGCGGGATGCCTTTTCTGTGTTGAACATGGATTCCACAAGATTTTTTTAATTTAAATTTTACTTTAATTTGGTCTTTCAAACAATTAATTGTCCAACCTATCCCACACGGAAATGACGTCTGTCCT
Organism: Labeo calbasu; assembly: GCA_019740295.1. Classification (NCBI taxonomy): domain Eukaryota; kingdom Metazoa; phylum Chordata; class Actinopteri; order Cypriniformes; family Cyprinidae; genus Labeo; species Labeo calbasu. The sequence continues at coordinate 2,555 of JAHKKF010516912.1, read as the reverse complement.
CTAATAAACACCCTGTAATTTATGTAATTCAAAACAGAATTATTAGCAATGTATCCACAAAAAATATGAGGCAGCAAAACATTCAACATTGATAATAAGAAATGCTTCTTGAGCAGCAAATCAGCAAATTAGGATTATTTTAAAGGATCATATGACACTGAACACTAAAGCACTAATGTTGAAAATTCAGCATTTAATCACATAAATACATGACAATTTATTATATATTCACACAGAAAACAGTTATTTTAAATTCTAATAATTCTAATATCAAAATTCGTACCATATTTTTGTTCAAATAATGCAGCCTTGGTGAGCATAAGAGACATTCAAAAACATCAAAAAAATCTTACCAATCTCAAACTACAGACTGGAAGTGTAGTTTTGACAAACTTCTGATATTTTTATAAAAGTTAGTTAGTTAGTTGTCTAATACAGATACAAAAAACTGTTTCATTGCTACAGATTAGGATACTAGCTTCACTTCACAGCCATACTATAAAGGATTGGTCATGCACCAAGCGGCTGAAGCTATAGAGAAAACGCATTTGAAGAAAATATATCCTTTAATCTCTCTAGTTATGACAGAGGCATTCACAGGAGATCAGACATTTCTGCTGGGCTTTTTGAAAACACGTTGTTATGCAAAAACCTCAAATGAAAAATAAATTAGCATGAGGACTTAAGATGCTAAATTGATATGGATTACAGCTATTCAGCTGCCCCCTAAACAGTTGTTAAAGGTGCTGTAAGTGATTTTTACTTTGGCATACCAAATGTCCAATACCCAACAGATATCACTGAAATTGGTGCCCTGAGAAATCACACCTGTCTCTGTGACAGACCTGCACTCCATAAACAGCAGAAAAGAGTCAGGGGAGCGACCAAGGTTTTCAGCAAAAAAACAGAAAACTACTCCATTCTGGTATGCAGAGCTTGCTTTTCACAACCCGCCTTGCATCTTTTTTTCTCGTTAAAAATCCAGTTTCACTTGGAAAATACGTCAGAGCACGGAGGTAAAATGGATCGCAAACGCCAATTTAATGACTTTAACGATGTATGATGCTGCTGCGGGTGACACAGGTGGTACCTGCCTTGGGTGAGTGTGTACAACCAGTCACATGGTCTCTGTGTGTGTATATATGCTTGTGTGTGTTAACATAATGAAATGCGCACACGCACACACACACTCACATAGCATGTGTGCTTGAAAGTAGGTGTAATGTATGCAAATATGTGTTTCATAATCTGAGTGATGAGAATGTGATACTCTAACAGCATAAGCACTGTACTGTAGGGACTATATCCTTAATATATTCCATATTTCTTTCAGTTTCTTCATATGGAGGCTACAGTAAAAAGAGCAGGCATGGTTCCTCAGGCCATAAACAGTATTTACACTCAAACACGTTCCCAAAATGGGATCCGTGAGCAGAAATATTGCTCCCCATGTTTCATGTTATTGGTAGCTGACATTATCTGTTATTTGCTTGACATTTTACAACCTGAAGTACATATTCTGCATCATGTATTTTAAAACAAAATGTTAAATCGGCTTGTATGAAACTAAATATTACATGGTCCAGAGGAATTAGAGCATTTCCTGAGCTAAAGAAAGAATTATTAGTAGGTTCAGTTTATGTAATCATGATCAGTGTATTCCGATTATTTATAAACTGTGATTCTATGTTTGGATAGACACTGAACCTTATATCTATATAAAATGTTTATGAATTGGTTGAGATTCATATAATTTTTACTAAATATAAAACAATGCTTCAGTAATTATAATATAACAAAAAAGTGCCATCTGTATCCTTTTTATCATCATATTTCTCCCTATATATATATAAAGTTTGCCATGACAGTATTATCATCATTTCAAGAAGTAAATTCTACTGGAACAAATCTCTATTTTATTTCACTAATCTAATGTGATTAATGTGATAATTAATCTAATGTTGTATGTTTCAGTGAAGTATGATCAAAAACTGACAACAAGGGTTTGTAAAGTAAACATCTGATGATAGAAAGTGAGTATTTATAGAATTATAAGCATTCAATTCTCTTTGCAAGAAGCACCTTGCACTTTCATGAAGCTTGAGCATGAAGCCTGAAACTGAATTGTAAAACTGTCAATCCCATTACTGTCAACCCTATAGTACATTAGCATAATTTAATCACATCATATATTAAAATGCCTTCATTTAGCTTGAGGTTGCACAGTGTGGTTTACTGACTTAACCCTCTATGGTGCCTATTTTTTTTTTTTTTTAAATAAAATGAGCCACCCATTTAATGAATCAATGCTATCTTAGTAAAGAAGAAGTCAAATACTAACAAATTAAATTGCAAAAAAGTGGTCACATGACCCATAGGGGTCTATTTTGCTCCCTCTTTCAGGACATGTGCACGTCACATGACTCCATATTTTGTCCAGAGAAAGGTGCAGTTTTCATTCATATAATTGCCAACAAAAAATCTGAATCACCTTCACTGATTAGTAAAGAAGTATTTTCAAACACTTTTCATAATATATCATCAAATATATCATA
>JAHKKF010516909.1:0-14345 GCA_019740295.1 Labeo calbasu | reverse complement strand
TTATGAATGTATAAATACAAATACATTCATGTGTATATATTTAAGAAATATTTACAAGTGTGTGTGTATACACATATAATTATATGAATATAAAAATATGCATGTAAATATTTTCAAAATATATACTGTATGTGTGTGTCTTTGCACATTATAAATATACACCATACACACACGTTATGTAAACAAAAGCTTTTATTTAGGATGCGATTCATCGCGATTAATCATTTGACAGCACTATTTGGATGCTCATTTTCTTTTTATTTTTGCCGTCATCTAATGCTAATAATAATTTTAGACAAAATGAGATAGAATCAATATCAGGCATCACACAAACATAATTATTGGCTGCTTGTTGCATTCCAAATTTGCATAAAATGTCAATGACGATCCAGCCGTGGCGTTTTATCGATGGCTTGATGAGCCTCGGATGGAGCTGCAGTGTGGAAGCCCTAACTAAGGAAACGCATGTGGCGTTTTATTGTTTCCCATGAACAGTGCCGTGCCGGGGAGAGCAATAGCCCGGCCTGGTTGCAGCTGGGAGGGGATGGAAAGTAGGGGGGAAAAAAGGGATTCCTGTAGAATAAGAGGAGAATAAGTAGAGTTTGAGAGGGAAAGAACAACTGCCCTGGTTGGTTAACCGAGGCTTACTAAGGACTGGGGTTTGCCTGAACTCCAGACAGCGTGGCAGGTCTTCCTGCTGAACACAGAGCGCTGGTAGTTTGCATTTTGCCAGTGGCCCTTGTTGGCAAGGGCACCGCTTGTGTTGCTGTGGTTTTGGCAGGCTGACCGAGTGTTTATTTCTTTTAGCCTTAAATACAGAGCAGGACTTGCAATAGATACTGGGCCTGCTGGCACTCTGGCAGCACACATCCAGGCGGATCAGCAGCACGCACACACCCCACATCTGTGCCATGTGGACTGGGGGGGAGGCTGAGGCATACACAAATGTAACCAGCTGGTGGTGTACCATGAATGGCTGTGGCCTGGACTCTGGATAGCACAGTTAAAATGCATGCATTTATGTTTTTAAGTGCTTGTTTAGTGCCTAAAACAATGACTGGATGAGAACTCGAAGTACTTCAAAGCTTGGTAGTCATTTAACATGGATTTGTTTGTGTTTTAGTAATGGATGCCCAGTATGTTTGACTATTTTATGATGATTATATACTTATTGTTTTTGAAAACACATTTGATACATATCAGTCAGTATTAGACATAAAATGTTCTGTTATATCGCATTAAGCTAATCTAAAGCAATTATAACACTGTTCACTGCAGTCCTTCGCAAATGCAATCCTTGCAAATCCATTTTGCATGTGTGCATTGTGATGTTGTAATGCTTAGGAAAGCTGGACCATCCCCTCTTAAACTCACTCCAAAATGTCAAGCTTTCGTCTCTGGGATGAAGTGGTAAATGTATCGTGAATGACAGAGAGGATCTGTATTAGTTTAGTGCCAAAGAATGACCCTTGACAGGTTAATAGACAGATGTGTGTGTTTAGCATACGACACTCTAAACATCACTCGTCTGGTGTCTTAAAGTTTCGGATCAGAGAGACGTCTTTTACCCGAAGGCTGAACATTAGCCGAGCTGCTCTGTAATCATGGCAAGGGAGAACAGTGAGGTTTGTACCTGCACAGGGCCATAGGGCAGGATTTTGCAACACATGGCGCCCTTCCAAATCAGATGTGCAACCCTCCAGCTGTAATGGCTGTTGCCTGCTTTAAAGTGCCGCCATGTGCTGTAGACCGCAAGCGCATTTCATACATTAGATCTCTTCTTAGTCATGTGCTATCAGGTTATGCCGCATATCTTTATGGCGGCAGAATACGTGAACGAACCTAGGCATCAGATGTTTTGTAAGGACAAGGTTATTGAGTTCTCTAATGCCTGTGTTTCTTGAATGTTTGTAGACTCTACGTAGTAGGAAGCACGGCTGGAGTGAACAGCTCTATTTATGTAGCGCTAAGGCGGATTTGGAGGGCGCCGTGCCCAAACACGTTGACAGATTTTGGGCCGAGGCTAAAGCTGCCTAAGCCATGCTGCCCGTGCTTCAGATGCTCTTCGATTCGAGCAATTAACTCGATTACAGATGGATGACCGTACATCTGTTTTATTTCCAAACGGACAGTGTCGTAACTCGTTTTGACCGCTAATGCGGCATCGTTGATAATACGCATGGAAATAAGAGCGCCAAAGTTAAGTTGTGGGAGATGAATGTCGTCCAGCTGTGCGTGATCCGTTTCAAAAGACTGCGCTTGACCCATTGTGGTGTTTCCTGATGGCCAGTGACATCAAGTGAATTCCTGAGGGCCGGATTTCGGCGCAGAAAAAAGAATTTGTGGACGAGGTACTTAAAAACTCAGACAGAGGGGGGTGGAGGGCGTCTCTTATATTGCACGCCGTAAAATGTCAAGCAAAAGAGGGCAGAAAGAGAAACCGAGACCAGCTATAAACACAGGCAATAAAAATAAGGGAGGCCTGGGGGCTGAAACCTGCTCTGGCGAGGGGCCCGTTGGGAAGGGGTTGGGCAGTGCCTCACAGGAACCATTGGGCTGGGGAAGGTTAAAAGGAACGAAATCAGCATGTCTGTAATGTCCAGCAGATTTTTTTTGTCTAGTCCCGAACGTCCCAGATGGCCTTTTGCTTTTTGCTTAGTTTCGCATAACAGCATGATTCATGCCTTGGAGTTTTGTTTTATGGATCACGTCTCAACTTCCCTAACGTGACGGCGAGATAAAATAATGGCTTTGTGTGCGCAGCTCCGTTCTGTCATTTCATTTTTTTTCTTCTCCCCCCCCCCAGTGAGATCTCAAGAGTCAGAAGTGTATTAAACACCGTCGTGGCTGAAATATTCCTCCGGCGAGGGTGCGAAATGGACTGCTTTGTCCNCACGTCTCAACTTCCCTAACGTGACGGCGAGATAAAATAATGGCTTTGTGTGCGCAGCTCCGTTCTGTCATTTCATTTTTTTTCTTCTCCCCCCCCCCCCCAGTGAGATCTCAAGAGTCAGAAGTGTATTAAACACCGTCGTGGCTGAAATATTCCTCCGGCGAGGGTGCGAAATGGACTGCTTTGTCCTGCGGAGCTTGCGTTTTCCTCACTCGCTAGATTGTTAATTATCAGAATGAATTCTGTAGGGCGCCGCAAATGAATATAGTGGCTTAATGAGGCGCGTACAGTTAATAGAGTTTTGGGAACGACTACTCTACTCGTCCTGTGATTATCTACATCTTACTGATGGGAGAAATAACTCCTGGTGTCTCATGGCCTTAAAAAAAAAAAAAAAAGACAAAACGTCAAATGATGAAGCCGCTGCTTAGTATTCATTCTTTAATGCATATTAAAACAGCCGTCACTGGAAAAGGACTATAGAGAGACGCGTGCAGTACGTAATGCGCATGAAGCATTTTATTCTTCTCTGCGAGATGTTTTTGACGAGATGAAGGGCCATTTGTAGGGTTGAACAGCAATAAAGACGCTGTAAACGGATCCTTGACAACCAGTCAAACTAAACAGCTCTCTAATCCCACTTCCACAGCGTCTGACATTTGACCTAGTTTGATTTCCTTTACCTGCTGCTATGCCTCGCTGCCCTCTCTCTCTCTCTCTCTCTCTCTCTCATTATCTGTAGATACAAAAGCTTTTGTTTGCAGCATTATGACAACTGTAGCTGTTTTTCATGAACAAAGCAGCTAGGGCTGCACACTTATTTGAAATAAAACTGAAAACGTGATATGGCTTGGTGCGATTATCATATCGCAAATGTAATTAAATTTGTCTCGCGTCTTTCAGAGTGAGGCACAGTACTGTATTTGTTTAAACGCAAGCTGTTCATGATCAGGTTTAAGGGTAAAAAGGTTTGTTTAACTTTTGAAAATAAAGAAATTAAGACAGCCATCATTTATTAATTTTAAAGTTGTGCTGTAAATTAATTTTAAATACTTGTTTTATCTTCAGTAAAATATTACAATTATTTTTCGACTTTTTTTTGATAAACTGTGCAGACCTATGATTGTCATTTCTTTGTTCAAACACAGCAAACTCTGAAGTTATCCAATTTAAAATTTCTCTCACACTACCTCCTTCTACTTCTCTTCCTGAGCTGCCATTTGCACACAAGTCTTACACCGCGTTTCCTAACTCCACACGACGTGACTGTTCCAGCGATATCACAGCCAATCATGCATGTGGGGGCGGGCTCTTTCTGGAAGCGTACTGCACTCGCAACTAAATGTATACGTTTATAATCTAATTCATAAATATTGAATCTTTTTAAGATAATTAAATGTGCTAGGGCTGTCACTAACGATTATTTTTGTAATCAAGTAATCTGTCAGTTATACTGATAAATAAGTAATCAGCTAATTATTATACTTTTTTTTTTTTTTTTTTTTTTTTTTTTTGTAGTAATAAAAATAGACCTAAGTGAACAATAGCCTTTAAAATGACTTAAAATAATAGCAGTGAGGCAATAATAAATTCAAATAAAGTATTAAAAGCAAGTAATCATTGAACAAAACTATTAAAATTCATAATGTACTGTAAACAATAGTTAATGTACATTACGCACTATAACAAATGACTGTAGAGGGTGCCAACGGCCTGACAATTGTTTTTACGCTTTACTGCACAATCTAATCCGTTTAATATTGACTCAGCAACATTTAATTCAAATATCCACTTAATCTTTAGATATTTCATTATGAAAGAAACGCTATAGCCACTGTAATTTCTTGAATATGTGAACATCAAAATGTGTAAACTCAGAGTGAGTGTTTGAGCTTTTATTTTGAAATTGTGATGAACAGTTAGCATATTGAGAAAGATACTGATGTATTCTCCTGTGTTTGCGTAGGTTTATAAATGATTTACCTTACCAGTCTGATTATATAGCACGCGTGCATTGCCAGATGAATGTTATAAGAAACCTAAACTCACAACAACATGCAGAGATGGAGTTTGAGACGCTCCACACATGTAAATAATAACAGTTTGTGGAGCAGCATAATGCTTTATTATGATTTTTAAATGGGTTTAATATGTGGAATACGCCACTTCCGGTATTTTGCTGATTACTCGACTTCAAATGCAATCAAGGATTTTTAAAATAGAATACTTAAATAGAATCGAGAAATTGCAGCCCTAATTAAATGTATATTCTGAGTGACTGATACCATCTTTGTTATGGAAAATGCTTGTTGTTTCTCATTGAGTTCGCAGTTTTAATGCACATCTTTAGTTTATCAGGATCTGAGGTAAACTATCTGTTGTTGCTTTTAGTATGGCTATTAGGTCACGCAAAATGATATTCAAAGTCACGTTAAACGCATTTAACTTTGAATAAAGGAAATAATCATTACCTGAGATTATCACTCTCATATAGTTTGTATGTTGTTGTTCCAGGCGCGACGTCGCGAAAATACAAAGCGTTTTTTAAAATACAAACTTTGCAGGTTGCAGTTGCGGCTGCTTAGGACAAAAACTCAGATTAACGTGCATCGCATCGCGTGGAGTTAGGACACGGTGTTACACATGCTGCACCTTTCGATATGTATCGGATGAAAAAAAAATAAATAAGGAAGGCCAAATCCTTGAGCCAAAACTGGTTAGACTGGCCATTTTAACATCAGCATCAGGTACATCAAATAATTTTTAGGTTTCCATAGTAGTTTTTTTATAGCAAATATGGCTGTAATAATATTATAGCTACAGTAATAGAACTTGTTGCCTTTATCCATCCTTCTATTTTTGTTTGTCCATATTTTCCTCTCTCTTTCTCTGACGTAGCTCAGGCTTTGCCGAGGTTCAAAAGGCTGTTGGCTTTATAGGCTGTGTAAGAAAAGTACTTAACTAGTGCTAACAGTCTCACAGCCCCTCTTTTATTTGGAGCCCCTCTCTACGCATTCACTGAGGCATGGGCTGTTGCGGATGAATGTAGGTCAGCGGCTATTAGTGGCAGATCAGGGGTTTCCTCAGCTATGACTGAGCCGGCCCCCTTCGCTAGGCCCTTTTGTAAGTCCACAATATGCTAAGCACGCTTGTCATCGTATAAAACCATCCTCCGGGCTTCGGGGCTCGCGTGACAGGCCGGCTGAGATGCGCAGGGCGCGGTGGGACCTAACTGGATCGGTATCTGGAGGGCCAACTCTAAGCGAGCTATTTAGAGGCAAAGCGTAAGCCTTTAAGATCCTGATTCCTGTACAGTTTTGAACTGGGATCCCACACGTAACTCCACCCACGAAGACTTTAACGAAAAGCTAATCTCATTACTGGCCTTGATCTAATTAAATCCCTTCCCTCTTTGCCCGTCTTTGTGTTTTATTTGCCTGGGTTTAGAATGAAGGCAGGCCCGCGTCTTGAGATGCAGCTGTAATAAGGCTCTTTGGGAAATGCTAATTTTGTCTCCACGTGCTGCACCACACTTATTTGTTTGCTTTCAGGACTTTCCTTTTCCCTCCGCTGTCCAAGGAACCCATAAAAATGTGGCTTAATTGGAAAATTGCTACCTCTTGGTTTTGACCACAAAGAGCCCTGGCAAGCGTTCACGCTTCACCCTGCTGAGTTCAGCTGCCGTGATGAAAGGGCACTGCTTCTCCGCGCTGTTACATGCCACCGTGGGCTCGCTAGCAGCGCTGGACCTCAAATCAGCCGCTCGCTGTTGTTTGGGCTGGTATTTATACGTGTAGGACTGAGGCTGTCGCTGATTATGTGTTACATCTATGCTGTCAAAATGAATGATTATGTGGGGCAATGGATGTTAAACGCCCATCTGCTCTGTTTTTTTGTCAAATCTAACTTAAACGGGACATCAACAACATGCAATTTGTGAATGTTACTTTTATACATTTCTGATGAGGTCACTGTTTTGGAAATAAAAACAAATCCAGGGCACAGTAGTGCCGGCTCAATTGGGACAGTAGTACAGATTTGCACTGCCGATGGCCCTACCACAAAAAATACACAATGTTTTTAGCAACATGTTCTTTGTGTTAGTATGTGCTTTCTATGCAACAAATCATTTGTAGGTTTCCATAATAGCTTTTTTAGCTCGTACAGCTGTATTGATGTTATAGCTATGGTAATAATGCCTGTAAATGTACTAAACATGCTGTAAACATGCCTTTCTTTCTTCAGTCGTGAAGAAATTGTTTTTTTGAGGGAAAACATTTCAGGAATTATCTTGTGGACTTCAGTGGTGTCTATGAGTTTAAATGCCCAAAATGCAATTTAAATGCACCTTCAAAGGGCTCTAAATGATCTCAGCCGAGGAAGAAGGGTATTATCTAGTGAAACGATTGTCGTTTTTAAAAATACAAACTTGTATACTTTTTAACCTCAGATGCTCGTCTAGCTCTGCCATGCGCATGCGTACTCTGTGTAATCCGGATCAATACAGTTAGGGTGTGTCGAAAAACTCCCATGCCATTTTTTCCTCCAACTTTAAAATCGTCCTACTTCGTTGCTGAAGTACCGTCCCAGTGTTTACAAAGTGAACATGCAAATAAGGTTAAACGGCTTTTACAAAATAAAACAGCGATGTAGGACGAGATTAACCCCTTGAGCTTTGAAATTTGGTACAGAATGATGAGATGATTTCAGATACTCGTTGGTATTGAGGCAATTTGGTCAGTGCTTACAAAGTTTTGAGCTTGATACCCAGCCCTACATCCGGCACTGCAGATGTTTTTGAACTACCTGTGATTAATTGAGTTAGAAATAAACAATAGATGCAGTGCCACCTCACCATACCATTCAGTCCATTCACCAGCTGACTGAATGCAACACAAAGAGCATGTGTTTGAGTTGAGTGTAGTTTGAATTGCTCTCGGAGTGGTCTGAAAGCTCCATAAAAGCCATTTTATACAGTAATGATTACAGAAGACTTTATTACTTGAACAACAGTACTGGTTTGTGGGCAAATGCTGTTCTCATGACCTATTGTGTGCTGTGTAAACAGTGACTCATGAATCAGAGCATGAGATCTTTGCTTATAGTCTAGCGTCTGGGAGCAGCTTAGTACCTCACTTAAAGGGATAGTTCATCCAAAAATGAAAATTCTGCAATTAATTACTCACCCTCACGTCGTTCCAAACTTGTAAGACCTTTGTTCATCTACAGAACGCAAATTAAGAGATTTTTGATGAAATCTGTGAGCTTTCTTATTCTATACAGTCAGCAAGACAACAAAGGCACAGAAAGGTAGTGAGGACATTGTTAAAATAGTCAATGTGACATCAGTGGTTAAACCGTAATTGGAGGATAAGAAATAGTTTAAAGTTGTTGTTTTTGTTTTCTTTGCACACAAATTATTCTCATAGCTTCGTAAATTACGGTTGAACCACTGTCACATTGACTATTTAAACGATGTCCATACTAGATTTTTATTGATCTTTATGCAGGGTCAGAAACAAGGTTGCCAGGTTTTGACAACAAAACCCGCCCAATTGCTACTCAAAACTGGGCCAAAAGTAGCCTTTTGAGAGGGGTTTCACACGTTTTTTTGGTGGGGTTCCCTTGGTAGAGTTCGCATTCCCGGGGCTAAATATAACGTTATTGTGGTCGCTTCAACCCGCAGCAACAGCGCTAAAGTAGCTCAGTTCCGCGGGAAAACCGCAGAGTTGGCAACACTGGTCAGAAAGCTCTTGTATTTCATCCAAATGATCTTAATTTGTGTTAAGTTGAACAAAGGTTTTACGGGTTTGGAACGACATGAGGGTGAGGAATTCAGAAGAATGAGGTGGACATCTGCATTTCCTGTAAGACATTTGCAGCTGAAGTTATTACGGTGTTACAAGATGGAATTTGACCTGCCAGCAGTGTCAAACCATTTGTGCTGTGCTAGACACTTCTCTGAATCACTCAGACCAGTGCAGCTCCTCTGAATCAATTGACAGCTGAAGTTTTTGAGACAACTGAGCTGTTTGCAGATAAACATTTGTTTTTGTAAATTCATTTTTTTGTTTATTTCAAATATATGTAAAACACATATGTATGTTATATGTGTAAAGGCCTGGGAGACGTAATACCAGCACAAAGGGGTATGAGTAAACATTTCACCACTTCCCTCACTAAAAAAGGTGACTATTGGTGGGAACAGCAGTTTGTCATGTCCTCATTGACCAATAGGAGAGAAGAGGTGGAGCTTAAAGAGTTGAGTCACCAGACTGAGCTACTGATCCAGGCCTGTGACTCACCAGCACTCTGGTGCAAAGTGACCTACATCGTAGTCTCACATGAGTGCGTGCTTTTCATCCTGCACGCTCCCTCATTTCTCTCCAGCGTCTCCATCTTTCTGTGCCCAGCAGCACTGGCCCATTACCATAATGGTGTTGGTAATGATGAGGCCTTGATTCCATTTGTATCCATCTCCCTCCCCACCCCCCCTCGCACTGGGTTAACTTTGAATAACACAAAGAAACGGGACTCATTTTTTATTGAGTGTGTGTCGGGTAAGTATAGGGAGGCTTAATAGTTGTACCAGGATCCACTTTCCCCCAGAGAGCTACCGCCAACGCTGAGAGGTATGCAGCGTTTTCCTTTCATGGTCTGTCCTATTTTTCCTCTCCCTCTCTCACGCGCGCTCTCTATCTTTCTCGCTCTCGCACATAACTCACAATCTTTCCTCTATTTTTCTCACTTAGACACACACCCACATGCTCAAAGACTTTCACACCATAATATTTTTCTCACTCTGTGTGCAAGTAACATAATTGTCTCCCTATATGTGGCGTCTACTGCAGAGAGCTCACAATAATGCTGACTGTAGCCCGTTTTGACATGTCCTGTGAAATGTCAGGATATGCTAGTACTGTACGTGTAAGTGAAATACATATCCATGTGGGAATATTTGGTGTTAAGTATATTGATTTCAGTTTATTTGTAAGGAGTTTTCGAATACCTGTAGTTTGCCATTTGTTTTTGTAAACTTAAAATTAATCAAAGGCAACAGTGGGAAGGAAGGCACCCCTATGTCCCCAAAACATATATCGGGCCATAATGACCTTTACTTACCATATGACTAAAACTTTATATCACGATACACAGTAGCGAAATTTATCACGATATAGGACAATAGGCCAAAAAAACTACATCAGAGCAAATAAAATACAATGATACATTGTATGAAATAATCAAATGTATAAAAACACTTGAATATTCTTCACTTTATAAAGTAAATTTATCAAAACGGATAGTTCAGATCCTTGATTCTGATTGGTTGAGCCACGTTCAAAGCTGTTGTAAATTACTCTACAAACCTACACATTTGCTTACGTCTGAGTGTTGCCTGGCAACCACTTGTTGCAACCACAGCGGTTTCTGAGGAACACTGTTTGGCGGAAGAATAATGTTATTAATATCAGTACGCTTTACTTGCTCTGTTTTGTTTTGTAAAACTTACTATGTATATGGAATAACAGTTTATAAAAACAATAAGCCCCAAGAAGCCATGGTTTACAGTGAATTTATAACAGCTTCACGTTATGCCTAACAGTGCCCCTTTGCTGTTATGAATGAACTGTAAACTAAGACTTCTTGGGGCTTATTGCTTGAATATATTTCTTCTTAAAGTTACAAAAGTGATTTAGTCAAGAGCAGTGAGAGGGTTTTCTCTCTTTTGTTGTTTGATTAACCTGAACCGCAGACAGCAGGAATATTAGACTGCTGTCACTTTAAGAGCTGCCTAGATCCAATATACTGTTACTGTGTTTTCTTTCTCAGTTGTTTGCTTTGCAAAGATGGGCATTTCGACACACAAAAATTTTATTTAACCGTTCAAAGCCAATAAAGTGTCAAAAATAACAGCTGACAGCGTTCTTCTATAGCGAAATAAGTTCTGTTTTGCGGCTAATTGCATTTCAACGGCTTAAAATCACTTGTTTTAAAAACACAATGCTTGAAAATGCCTGTAAACGGTAAGTTTTCGTGCCAGCGTAGCACAGCAGCATCACATGAGCCTGCAGCTGCAATATAGACGAGTCCAAAATCTTTACCAGTATCTCGCCCACCCCTAAGTATAACTGATGTTTTTTTTTTTTTTGTTATTTTACATCTTTTTGTTTACTTTCACCTTTTACTCCTTAATTGCATTCTGTACACACATTCACTAAAATACGAGAGTGACAACCGCATCAACTCCTGAAAAATACTGGTAGTGGCAACCGCATTTACAGAAATTCTACGCATTGTGTATAAAACCGAACTAAAAAACTAGTTGTTAATGACGTATTTAAAAGTGCATCAGAAATGTCTTTATCTATAAGCAAGATGCAAGAAAATAACAGTGAAAGAAGTCTTAACCTTAGCACATTTTGGCAAGGGGCTAGTTGCGCTCACGAACCCTGCAGTAAAGTGTCAGTGTTGCCAGATATTTATAGACAAAAACAACTAACAAGGACAAGCACTAAACACTAAAACACCCAAATGCGTTGTTTTACAACACCAAAAATCATATCTCTTATGCAACACTACTTTTATAAACTCCATAAAGTGTGTAAGTTTATGAGCTAAGACCAAACAAAAATAGTCCTTAGCCGAAAAATGAAATGAATAATTAATGTTGTTGCTGGTGGTATATTAAGGTTATAAGTTATTAAAAAAATGTAATGTGATGCCTATTTTTAGAGTACATTTATTTTTTGTAATGGTATATTTGGAATAAATACATTTTCTAAGTTTATGCAGAGTGTGTGTTCGCTGTGCGTTTTTATTTGTCTCGTGTTTCATTAATAGACAGAGGTCAGAGCAGTTCATTGAGTTCAGTTAACGGTCTCTGGGGGGAAACTGAGATACAAGAACCATCTTTCTCCCTTTCACCCCTCTCATCTGCTGCTTCTCTTGCTGTGACAGGACGTCAATGCCAGCTGCTTGTGCAGCCTGCCATTAGTGCAGTTATTACGTACGTCTTACTCTCAAAAATCAAGTCCTAGTGATTGTGGTAAGGTGACATTTTTGCCCTGTTGGGATTTCAACCCCTCACAAACTGATAAGAAAAGAATGAGTAGGATCATTGAAAGCTACACCTGTGCTCCAAAACCTGGCAAGCTGCCTACATAGTTGCAGTGCTTTCTGGGATTGCCTGTTTTTATGAAGGATACATGCATTGCTGCCTTGGATTGTGACTGAAATCACAAAATCTAAATATTTACTTTTTTGCAAAGCCTGCTTGCTGTGTTTTGGAGCAGAGCCTACGTGTTGGCAGTTTTAATGTGAGATTTAACCAACCTGCCAGCTTTGGAAGTGAGTGGAAGTACGTGGTGATGTCAAACAGCTAAGTGAACACCTCGGTAAATGATGTCTTCTGTGTGCACGAGGGGCGTCTCGGACAGGTGGTGAAACTGACCCGTTTCCGAAAGCCTCACAGCGGTTAATGTAAGGTTACCCTGGGTCGAACCTCTGGGCATAATTAAACTCGATTTCAACGCGAGGTTGTTCTTTCCAGAGCTACGGGCCAACTCAACAGCCATGACTAAGACGCGTCTCCTCAGAGATGCAACAGAGTGCGTAATTAGAGCGTGCCACCTGATCGCAGCTTCACAGGAAGCCGCTTGCTCTGCCAGTTCTGCGGTTATTCAGGGTTGTTCGGGTTCAGAGAAGCAGCTTCTAACCCTCAAACTTTCACTTATATAAGAGCGAGGGATTTCTCTGCTCAGTTCAGAAGTTCAATTTTTAATATGCGCTATTTATTATTGATCAGATGGAGTTTAAAGGAAGTTTTGAGGCATTGTGGTGTGGTAGAGAGTTAGATGAAGGCATAATTTTGCCTATCGCCCCAGTGTCTGCTGTCAGAAGAGCAGTTGTCCTGGATCTGTGTTGAGCTCTGTCCCTGTTATGGAAAATGTGCCACTCGTATCGGAGCCGCGCGGCAGAAAGAGGTCAGACGGCGCTCTAGGGAACGAGCGAATGGCGTAGAAAGAGCCAGCGAACGAGATTTGGTGAAAGGGAACGGGTGCAACAGTGAGAATAATTGTGGAAGAGAAATGAACTGTTTGACATCTAAAAACACTCTCACCTTCTTGAAGCTTTGTGTTTGTGAGAGCAGGATGTGTGATGCCAGCCGGTAGTTTTTCTCACTTCCTGTTCTCTCTTTGTGTGAAAATACAAGCTGAAGTACCATCTGCAAATGTTTCGTGCTGAGATACCACTTTTTGTTTTTTGAAGAAGGGGTATTTTTTTTTTAATGGTGCAAATTTATATACAAATGAATTAAATTAACACGTTATTTGAAGGTGTTGTAATTACCTTTTGCCTTTGAGAGGGTAAAACAGTTGCATTAAAGGACAAAGTATTTTTCGACAACGCCATGTAGTTTTGTTTTTTTGTTTTTTGTATTTTTTTTTTTTCTAGTGTTATCCTTAGTGTTTAATAAGTTATCTTTTCATATTGGTTAATTGTCATTATTCCTTATTAAGGAAATGTCAAAAATAATAGTAATTTTTACTGTAGCATGTGCAGTTTACATTTTTTTTCCTTTAAGCAAATATGCCAACTTTATATTGGTCATCTGCCTTCGCCAAGGTCGGCATTTAACATCAATCAATCAATAAATAAATAAATAACAATATCAAATGACCTCTAGTTACCATAGTCATTAAAAAACTGGAAATATTAGGGACTTGTAGGGAATAAAAAAATTGGAACTTTGCAGGACTGTAAAATTCATGCAAATATTATATAGTGAACTTTTTTTCTTTCTCTCATTTTCTCAGCTCTTGTTTTAAATGAGCAAGACATGGCTCTTTGAGTGTCATTTCTGTACTTTTCATTTATTAATTAATGAATTTATTTTTTTAAATCCAGTTGACTGGAAATGCAAGTAACTAGAGATGCATTGGTCAGAAGGTGTATTCTGTATGTTTGCGAAAACCCTTCGTTTCCCAAATTATTGCTTGTAATTTTCCGTAACTGTCCCGTCATTGGACTCTGTTTTCCTTTTGTAGTTCCCCACGTTATTTTTCTCATTTTCTTTCCTCATTTGCTAAATAAAACCGTTTAGCAGCTCCGCATTAAAGTCAGTTGTGTTTGCATTTGATCGTGCGCTGGGAATCGTGTTTGCGTTAGTGGGGACGTTTGCTGTCTGTGTGTGGAAAGAGATAAGAACTCGACATCCTCATCTGACTATGTGCTGGTGCCAGGGTGGATATTTTTAGCTTTGACTGTGCTTTTTCTGAACACAGGAAATAGACGCAGACGGTTGCCCACTGGCACAGCAGTAGTGCATATGTAGTGTGATGGAGGTGAGGCCTCGTTATTCCACTTGTAATAGAAAAGGCTACATTCACACTGCGAGCTTTGTTGTAATTGAAACTAGGAATCATTAAGAATTAGAATCAAGAAGTAAAAT
>JAHKKF010516908.1:14367-26777 GCA_019740295.1 Labeo calbasu | reverse complement strand
ATAAAATATAGCCATGTTTAGCCGCTAAATTTGCTAACTTGCACATTATTAGGAAAGGTGATTGCAAAGATTCATAAAAAAACCCTTATACTAACTTATGCTAAGTTAAGACGGCCGTGTCAATCAACTGTGTCGGTGTGTTGTCACACAGACAATATGCTGAGAATGGCTTGATTTGAAAAAGGGGATATTATTTTTACAGATTAATTAAAAAACACTTGGTGGATTTTTATCATTATAGGGTGGTTGTGTACACACACTGCCAACACACATTTTTCTTAACCCCATTCCAGCATCTATGGCTATATTCATGGCGAGAATCAGTTAATCCATACACAAGTCTGTTATTCACACAAGTCAGGGGACGATTTAGAATGTTCAGTTCACCTAACCTGCATGTCTTTGGGCTGTGGGAGGAAACCAGAGTACCCGGCGTAAACCCATGCTGACACAGGGAGAACATGCAAACTCCACACAGAAAGGCCTCCTGTCCCTGCCACGGATTGAATTGGGGACCTTCTTGCTGTGAGAAAACAGTGCTAACCACTGAGCCACTGTGCCAGCCCTACAATGCAAAAAAAATGTTTGGCTGTCCAGGTTTTTTCTCTGCATTTGACATCAAACCAACATCAAATATCAAATAATCAGTAAATGAATTCATATGCAAAGCATTACGGGGGTAAATTTTTCAGTCTTGATTTTCTAAAGCCCCGCCCCCGGCTTTTGACGGACTGTCACAAATTAACATATTTCCATCCGTAGCCACTTGTAGGCTGTCTGCCATTTTCTCCACACTCGGGCAACTGTAGCGACAGCAATGCCTCGTAAGCAATGCAGGTGTTTTGTAGCTGGATGTAAAAGTGAACAGTCTTCATTTTGTCCCGACATCAGACCCACTGAAGACGCATTGGATTAGTTTTGTTTTTGATTTTAATGCGCCACCGAATGCTCACTTACATTCTTGTATGCGCAAATCATTTTACTCCAGACTGCTTTCTGAACACTGGACAATTCAAGGCAGGTTTTGCTAAAAAGTTAAAACTCAAAAAGCTCATTAGCATTTAAAGAGATATGCACCAAAATAGAACGTTGTGAACAGAGCTGTTTTCGACAAGGTAAAAAGGGTGTTGTTTTACATGACCATTGAGGAATTTTTGCAGACATTTTATGACGACCCTAAAGAATCATACCAACTTGTGGAAAATGCCCATCTGATGTCTCTTTAATCCTAAATGATTAGTTCTATAAAAGTACATAGCGCTCCAGTTTTGTACCTTTTTTTATGAGTGTCATGAGACAGCTACAGGTTACTGCAGTGTCTCAAAAGCCACTAAACCGTTTAGAAATAACTTGAATGGAATATTAAGAAATATATCAGATGTTAGAAAACAGCTATAAACAGAGATGAACTGTAAGAGCATTTTTGTCCCAGCTGAGCACAATCCCATTGCAATGTCTGATAAGGAGAAATACAGAGTGAGAGAGAAATTAAAGTGCTTCAACATTTGCTATCTCCCGAGTAGATCGGTGAGAGGCTTAATCCAGATGTCCTCACAGTTTGGACATATCCATAACTCAAGCACAAGGATTGCTGGATAAACGCTGGGGGTCCCGATTAGTCATTCCAAGTGTTTCATCACCGCTTCTAAAATTCAGTGCTATATTCAAAACTGACATTTAACACACGCTCCGAAATCACACCGATATAGCCACCACGTTGTTTATTCTGCGGCCAAACGCATGCGAGCGTGAAGGAATGATCTATCTGTTTAGGTTTGCGACTATCTAATGGGGAATGTGTGCAGCAGTGTGTCTGCGATCCATTTCACTTCCAGACGAGAGCAAGTGATAAACTCTATCACATCCACAGAGCTGCAGAGCCCCTTACAGAGCTCAGAGATGAAAGACACAGACGTACGAATGTGATAGGTGAGAAGAGATCTCTACGACCTTAGATTTATTATTTATATCAGGAATTTGAATTGCAGACAGTGCCATTTATTCCTCAATTGTGTCCCCGATACCACTTAATGTGAAGTCACATTATTTGAATGATTTAACCCTATTTGATGTGTAATGCGGAGATCTGAGATTTGCATTTAATACTTTTCCCCTTAACAAATACGGATTTTTCTGGCATCATATCTGAAGGAATGATATCATAATGTTTAAGTGTAATAACAAATGCTTTTTAGGGATAAAAACAGCAACCTGTTATTAAGCTGCAATCACATATTTAGCATTGCTTTAATAGTTTAACATTTGTTAACATGTTGTCATTTAAAATCACAAGGAACAAATGTGCACACTGCAATGTCCGTTTCATAACTGAGAAAGCGTTAGAAAGGTCGAATAAAGTTTACCACACACAGGTCCGCTGTTATTCTGTTTGTAGGAGAGTTTGTGTGCGCTCCGAGCACGCCGGTCTCAGCCGCTCATTAGCTGAGAAGAAAGTAAGGCAGTGTTACGTGTGTGTGAGATACAGAAACACACTGTTCAGTTTAGAGGTAAAGTCTTTGACTCTACAGTTCAGTGGCAGTTCAATAGATAAGAGGACAGTTCCAGCTTTAGCTGCAGTCAGAGGAATGCTGCCGCTCCTAAATGGTGTGTGATTCAAAGGAATCTCTGTCGACTTATTTGCTGTGAAATTAGCAGTCATTATGCTGAGCAGAACGCTTCCACATGCTAAACCTGCCTCTAAATGCTGTGGAAGTAAACACTCCCAAAGAAGAGACGAGTTCACAGAGAGCGAGCTGTGTGCATCTATGAGAAAAGATGTCTGTTTATGTAGATGTGTACATGGATGGTGAAGGATAGTAAAACCTGACTTACGGCTTAATAAATAAGCTAAAACATTTCTTGAGAATCTAAAAGTGCAAAACAGCTTGTGTGCGGGTTAATTTAGGGTCATAGGATAGAAATATCATTAACTCAGTATAAAAACAATAGAAGCCAAATGGAAAGTCCCTACCATGACAGAAAAATAATATGTGAGCAACTTTTTAAGCACACTCATGCATCAGAGGAAAATATGCTGATGTGCAAACAGGATGAACTCTAAGGATGGAATTCATCAGATGAAAGACAAAATAGCACTGGGCTGTTAACTTACATTACAGACACACACACACACATACACACATTCATATTATATATATATATATATATATATATATATATATATAACATGAATACTTCATACTTGACTGCATTCACACATACAAAAGCCCACAGAGGACAAAAATATTCAAAAATATAAAAAAAAAATCTGTAACACTTTACAATAAGGTGTCATTTGTTAACGTTAGTTTACTATTTATTAATCTTCGTTAATGTTAGTTAATAAAACTACAGTTGTTTATTGTTTGTTCATGTTAGTTCACAGTGCATTAACTAATGTTAACAGAACTTGTGATTTTAATAATGCATTAGTAAATGCTGAAATTAACATTAACTAAGATTAACAAATGCTGTAGAAGTATTGTTCATTCTTAGTTCATGTTAATAAGGTAGTTAACCAATGTTAACTAATGAACCTTATTGTAAAGTGTTACCAAAAAAATCTTATTTATTTCCAATAATTAATGTTTTTAGAATATTTTATTAATTATTCATTGTGTATTTTTAGAGATTCCAAAGTTAACAGCAAAACTACTCTGGAACAAGATTCATTGTGAAAAGAGTAAATTTAGTAAAAATTACAAATGTAAAAAAAAAAAAAAAATGTAAAAAGGTATTGTGACTTTTATCTCATAATAAAAGATATAAACTTGCAATTCTGACTTTTTTCCTTAGAATTATATGATATTATCTTGCAATTGCGAGTTATAAAGTCAGAATTGTGAGATATAAAGTCAGAATTGCGGGTTATAAAGTCCAGTACAGAGGGGAAAAATAGACTGATATTTTCTCACTTAATAACTTGCAATTTTGTGTTATAAAGTCAGAATTGCTAGAGATAAATTCACAATTCTGAGAAAATTCGGAATTTTCAATTCTGAATAAAAAATAAAAGGTAACTGTGACTTTTTACCTCACAATTCTGACCTTTTTTTCTCAGAACTGTGAGATATAAATTCTAGCACTATAACAGCATGGACTTACAAGGCACACCCTAAGAAAAAATGTGCTTTTCACTGCGCCAAAGTGTATGATTGCTTAAAAATATATAAGTTTGTATTGAACATTTATAGAGCAACAGATTTTGTGTGAAAATAAATCATACAAGTCGTTTATTTTGTTTAAAAATCATATAAATGTATGAGGTAGCACCCCACACATGGTAAAGGCACACAGTATTTATACACATACTTTAGCTAAACTGACTTCATTAATGTCAATTGTAAGTTAATACTAGTTTAAAACAATCACTTTAGCAAAGTTTGTACTATTTTCTGCTTATTTTGATAAATAAAATAATTAATTTTCATTCAATAAATATACTGTCATTAAAATGTTAATATAAAACATATATTTTCAAAAACAGAAACAAAATCATTTTAAAATGTAAAGATTCTGAGAGCATTGAAGGAGATCCCATGATCAATTAATATAGATTTACAGTAGTAACAACAATTACATAATATCATTAATATGTTTTTAAATATGTTTTCATTCTAAACATGGTGATTACCTCTATGGACACCCAACATAATATATGATATTTACCATCTGAATCTAACCATGTCATGTCAACAAATGGAAAAGTCAGCCATCTATTAATTATGTTAATTATTGTGCCTTTTATCCCCAGTCTTTTTTCCCCCCAAAAAAGATTCTTTCATTATTTAAAAACTGTTGTTTTAATTACCTTAAACAAAACTGAACATCATTAAGAAGACCTTTGTCTCAAGATGTATGAAGATTAATTTTAGCGATTCTCATTTGCTACTTAAATCTACAACATTTTTTAAAACATCAAATATTAGATCAAGTAAGCACAGAATCGACTTTGCGCTGCTGCCCACGATCAGACAAATTTGCATGTGTATCTTGAAAAGTGGATGTTTTGGAAAGTGCTACGCCACGTTTTTCTGCCATCTAGTGGTTTAGAGGAAAATAATATCAAAGGCACCTTTTACCCCAGAAATGCGCTAGTGTGCACTGCAGTGATATACAGTAGTCAACATTTTTTAGTGGATGACACCTTTCATCAAAGTTGTTCTAAAACCAAAACAATACCTGTTCTTGTTTTAGGACAACTTTGATGAATTTTTTTGATCCACTTCAAATGTTGACTACTGTATACTTTTGGAACGTATTTTGCGTCTCACGAGTTCCCACAGGTACATTTTCCCCATGAGACTAGGTTGTAGATTTGGGATTTGACAATATTTATTTTTCGGATTTTGCTTGATACATTATACAAATCAAACTCCGTCAACCTGATTTTTTTTTTTACAAAAGCACCCGTTACACAATCCCCTCACTGTCATTGCATTCTTATGATAGCGTGAATTCTTAAGCACTTCCTGAAGTGTGATTAGGCATTTCCTTGATGCTCTTCATTTTTAGCTTCATAAACAAACACGAGAGCAAGTAAACTTGTGCGGCTGGCCAGGCCCGTTTGAATGCACACCCATCGGTCCACACCACACAGCTCTGGTCTGGGTTTATTTTGGAGTCGTTTTCCGTTTACACATGATTTGTTCTGGATTGTGTTTAATACACTTTGGTTCTCAGCGGGGGTGTCCTAGGGCCCCTCACCCTGACAACTGTTGCCGAGGCAGTGAAGACCAGACCAGTGCCAGTCAATGGATTTCATTCAGTCCGCACTTCCTGAACAACAGAACGAGGGAGGGAGAGAAGAGAAGGAAAAGAGAGAACTAGAGAGAGAGGAAACAGTAAAGTTTTGCGCTGGCATCTTCTTCCTGCGCTGTCGTTGCCAGCTGTCCTTAAACATCCACCGCACCACACAATGCACTGGCCTCTCTCTCTCTCTTTACCCATTTCCCTTCTGCCAAGCGGGTCCAACCGTGATCAATCGGCACATCTGGAACACACACACCACCTGCAGACAAAGAAATCTGGACACCCAACATGCTCATTGTGAATGCATGTAATTTGCACTACTGAGCCTTCCTGTCTGTTTCTGCAGCTCAAGCCAAGTGTTCATACCCAACCGAGAAGACAAGGGCAGGATACAGCAAAAAGGATGCAGAAAAAACCATGTCCTATAGTATAAGCCCATTCCCTCGCTCCAAACTATCAAATTAGATCCAAGCAGGTGTGTGTGAGCGTGTGTACGCGTCTGAGGCCACAGAACGGCCAGTATCACACAATGCTGGCGGGAGCTGCTGTTCTCCACGGCTTCAAAACCACTTTCTCACAGTTTTAAATACCTTACATGCATCCCACACTCACTGAGGAGATAATAATGAAGAGAATATGAGAAAGATTTACAATATCAAACCTAATCTATCTCATATGAAATCTCATTTCAGGATGTTTTCAACACACTTCTCTGAGGCGCCCTCTAAGGACAATATCTACTTAAAGACATTTGAAGAAGAATAAAACAGAATATGTGGATGGATTAGATGAATATATTTGAATATATCTGCAATGATTTTCCTGATGACAAATCTTTTTCATTGAAATCAAGCATTAAAAATATAGTTTTGTGTACTGAAATGTTTTAGTAGAAATTATATTATATTATTATTTTGGTGTATATTGCTGTGTTGTATTATTAAAAAATATATACTTAATTTATTTCTGTATTATATTTGTTCATAATAAATAAATAACCTTTATGTTATTTTATTGGAAAACAATGTGAAAAACATGGTTTTATTCTTTCTAACTGCACATTTCTTACTTTATTTCTTTTTAGTCTAATATAGGGATTGTTGGAATTTCTCTAATAGAAGTAAAAAAAATAAATGAATAAAAAATGTAATTAAATTAAGAGATTTATTTTTGCCATTTTTATGCCTTTATATATTAGATGGGACAGTGTAGTTGGACAGGAAGCAAAGTGGGAGAGAGAGAAGGGGGGTGGATCGGGAAAAGTCCACAAGCCGGGATTCGAACTCGGGACACCCGCAGCGCAATAGCACTACTGGCGCTGACAGACGGTCATTTTCTGAATGAATCAGCTGTATTGAATTAACAATTGACTGACTCACCATTAAGACTGACCCATCGCCATCTATTGGCGGTTTTAGTTTCATATTTAAACTACAAAAATTTGTATAATTGTGTTTCTTTTTTATTCAGATAGGACAGTGAAGAGATGACAGGAAAGTATTTGGTGGAGAGAGGGAAACAGGATCGGCAAAGGACCTCGAGATGGGAATCGAACTCGGGTCGCCGTGAGCGCAGTTGCGCTGTATATGTCGGTGCACTTACGACAAGGCTATCAGCACCGACAACTACAAAAATTTTTAATATTCAAAACGTATGCAATTGTAATTGCAGCGTAAATGCATTCATGCCAACTCTGAGCTGCAAATATACAGCGCAAACCGTCTTTTGGCGTTAAAATTGTACTGTCAGGTTTAACTAACGACCCAGGGTGAAGAATTAGTGCTAAACAGACTGTTTTTTCCGTCTGACCTTAATGAATATGCTTTTATAGGAGTTTCCCTTTCAGACGCAAAATTTATGGGGGGAGAGTATTCAAATGAATCACGCAACGCGATTTACTAATGTTTGGGCGCATCCAATTACTGGCATTTGTGCCATAATTTAACGGCCAAAAAAAAACAAGTCTTAAATTATTTTGCGCTTGAAATGGCTGCAATTATTACTGTAGGAGGCACCACAGAGAACAGAGAGCGTGTGGTAGAAGGGAGAGGATTTTTTTCCACATGAGAGAAGAACACATTATTTCAACATATCGTTTGCAAATTTTTATTATAATTTTTATTTTTATTTTTAATTTGCTTCAGGAAATAATACATGACTTAGAGCCTCAACTAGGAGTCACACAATACCAGGTCTATCAAAACTTCTAGCAAACCTTCATTTCTTGGCCTCCGGTTCTTTTCAGCGTACTGTGGCTTCTTTACGTTTTATTTTTTTATTTGCTACTATGCTAATTTGCCCTGCGCTTGATATATTGCGTTGGTCGATATGTAAATGAGATGTTGCATCTGTGCTCTTCAATTTGCGCATTGCGCATCACCCACCCCCTTTTATCAACGCTGTTTTGGAATTGCACTCTTGTGCTAATTTGCCCTGTTTGGTAAAACTACAAGATATTATTAAGATTTTCATGCCGGAGGGAGCGCCTCACGTGATCTTACGCAACAGATCGTCATTTTAGCAACTAATGTTTACATATGTTAGCAGTTTTATGCACTCACTTGGTATGTTCAAAACTGAGACGATTTCACCCCAGAGCTTCTCTTGCTCCTTGCGGTTGTGGTACATTTTTGACATATTATACAGACAGTGTTACTACAAAAGTCTCTACCTTCCAACGAACCGTACAGCAGCTGTTTCACAGTCGTGCATTGGCTGTTGTGAAAGTACTGATGTAATCATACAGTTGTATGTTTGATATTAATCGGGGTGGCCCCGATTTGTGTGCGAGCAGATCGGGAGGTGTAAGATTCGATCTGTGAATGCCTCACATTACCAGATAATCTGAGCCAAACACTGGGACCGATCGATGTGCTCGATGTTTGCTCTGATTCTTGGGAGGGGAAAATCAAGGCAAAACCTGGTTAAAAATCCTGTAGTGTGAGCCAGGCTTTACATACCAATACACTCAGCAAAGTACTGTCTAATTGTCATTACAGACAAAATCCCATTATATCAATTAAATCCTATTACATCATATCACACACCCCTAATTTTGAGATACAGTGTAACCTATATCAAATAACATTAGAATGCTAAAAGAAAAGAAAAAGAAATATACAAGATATATTATCTGGCAGTGTGTTCCAGTTCTAGTACTCTGGTTTGCTAAAGCAGAGCTGCTGTGCTTTATATAAAACAGCGTAACTCATCCTCGACTGCACCGGCTCTGAAATTACCTTTGAATAATTTCAGGCCTGATCTGCGATGGCTGTTAGTTTTTGCCACACTGACTGAATCTGGACCACAACCACCCTGCTAACACAGCATGTCTACGATAGCTCATCCACCCCATCGGGTCTGAACAACACAAACACACGAGTGGTGCGGCACACATACGTTACACAAACGCACACTTGGAAGCTAAAAGCCTGCGCTAAGCATTATCACCAGGTTTGCAGTGGAAAGTGCGTAGAGCATCATCAGAAGGATAATAAGAGGGAGAGAAAGAGAGCTGTTGCCAGGCAACCAGACTTGCTTGGCAGGTGCTTGGATGGATGTTTTTGGGACTGAATTGAAAACCTCCATTTAACCTTTTATTCATCTTTTACGCTAATATTTGCCCTTATACAGTAACATCAGTTCAAAAATAGAATCATGTGATCTTATTTGTCTTATTATATAGTAAATAAAGCAAGGTAAAAGATAGATATTTAAATATGGGCCATTCAAGAGAATTGGTCCAAAGTCAGAGTTGGAAACATCTTGAAATAAATGTGTTTTTTCCAAAACATTTGTATGTATGCAAATCGTATAATATCCAAGGTACACATTTCTAGTAACTGCAAAGTTAATTCTCATATTGTAATTTTCAGATTCAGAAGGTTTGGAAAATTTGTTCTCTCCCCAGATATGTCACTACTGAAACACAGTAATATATAATTTAATAAAAAGGGTTACATTGACCTATTAAGATTGTTTACATCTAGATTGTAAATACATTTATTTGCTTTTTTTTTTTTTTTTTTTAATGTAATCAGTAACGATTACATTTTTAACAATATTTCAAGTGTAATTTATGAGATTTGCTGAATTTTGAATCCAATTTTACTTTCTTAAAGACAAAAAGTTGATCATACTGATTTCAAAGTTAAGGATTCATTACTTTGAATTTACACTGAACCAAACACTACCATAACATCGTAGCTGATAATTCACTATACTTTACTTTTGACAAAACATCCCATGTTTAGTGCTACCACATACACTACACTACTAAAACATACTAAAACACAAACCCTTTGCCACTAGTGAAACTGATGACATGTTTTTGGTCATGACTGTTTCAGTAAGTGAAAAATGTATGGAATAACACCCCCCAAAAAAAAAAAAAATCAATGACGTCACTACCAAAACTCCACCAAAGGTTTTAGAAGTGACACAGATTTTTCAGACTTTTGAACACATTTACCTCAAAATGATGGGGCCTATCTACTCACCATGCAGATATGAGCGAGAGTTACACATGAATATTTCCTGATCATAAATGTAGGGGTGTAGTTAAAATCAGTCTCAGCCAATGGACTAAAAAATACACTCTTTCAGTAGAGACATGAAAATGCGGGACTTTGTTTTTTACATAAAGTTTAATTCACAAAGAAAATACAGAAATTTTTTAACTTCACTTTTTAAAAGAATCAGAAAGATACTTCTAAAAACAACACTGGAAAAAAATACAAAAATTATTTCAATATCATTTTCATAAGTTAAAATTTAGGGGTTAGAGTTCGGAACAGTCACCTCACAATTGAAAGTAACCAATAAATGATGATTTTATATATATTAAGCTTACTAATATTTGAAATATTATCGTGGGTTTCAACAGATAATAGAAGAATCTTAGTAAACATCTAAGATTTGAATACTTAAATGCTTTTTAAAAGTGTTTTTCAGTTGTGGGACAACAGTTTGCACCAATTCTTTAAAATAGCCCATATACATATTCCATACCCACATATAGAAACCATGGGAACTTTACTAACAATCATCAGTCATCGAAGGTAAGAAAATAATGTCATTTTTTGCAAAAATGTTTGAGTAGTTGTTATCCTAATATTTAACCACCACACAGAAAGTCTTCAGGATTGGCAAAAAATAAATAAATAAATAAATAAATAAATAAATAAATAAATAAATAAATAAATAAATAAACACAGTACAGTCAGGACAGGTTTGTTCAATTACAGACTATAAAAGATGCAATATACAGGATTATTTATGATACCGATGTGATAAAGACGTCGGGTTCCTGTTTGGAGCTTATTGAAAGCATGCAGCATTATTTAAAACAACCCAACATTTTCAGGATCACGCTGAGATGTTGACTTTCGAATGGGAGGTGACTGAGATAGATTCTGACCTCGCTGGACACATGAGTGACCTGTCTTTTAACAGTTTTAAGTGTTAAAAACGTTTAAGTTTTTTGTTTGTTTTGTGTAATTTATGAAAAATATATGGGCCAGTCTAGAGAATTGGTCCAAAGTCAGAGTTGGAAACATCTTGAAATAAATGTGCTTTTTCCAAAACATTTGTATGTATGCAAATTGTATAATATCCAAGGTACATGCTGGGATGTTGACTTTGAATGGGAGGTGACTGAGAGATTCTGACCTCGCTGAGTACATGAGTGGCCTGTCTTTTAACAGTTTTAAGTTTTAAAAACATTTAGGTTTTTGTTTGTTTCGTGTAATTTATGAAAAGATAGAGATAGATAACAATACTGCTCAAGACGATACTGAAAACATACCCAAGACTTCCAAAGCCTCAAATTTTGCATGTGGCCAGAGATACCAGATACCTTTGAAGCAACGCCAAGCTTGCCATCTCGCCCCTGGGGATCACCTGGTGTCCGTGGATCAGACCAGTTTTAAACCTCCTACCGGTCACCACCTTCTACCTTCTTAATTCTGTCATTTAAAAAACAAGAGAAACAAGCAATGGGGTTAAAAGAGTGCAGAACCATCTACGAAAACAGAACTAGGAAGTAAAAGTCAACCTTATTAAGGTTTCCTCTGACAATACGCATGTCTACAGCAAGCGTTTTCAGGTAGTCATAGGCCCCCTTTGTGCAGAGGTTTCCAGTGCAGGCACCAGGAACGTCTTCAATTTGGCAGGCAGGGTGTTGCATTGGGGTGGAATGTGTAGGTCACCTAACACAAGGACTAGCATTCAAAAGTTAGTTTTTTGACACAGAGTATTGCACTGCTGTCCAAATAAAATCTTGATAAAAATAGGCAGATGAGGGCAGAGGGCCAGTGGCTCTAGCCACCGAGCCAACCCCTGGGCATTTGACCACTATCTGGGTTACAGAATCATTGACTCTCCTGATTCATTCAGTTTTGCTTTGTTTGGAAATTTTTGTCAGCAAAATTAAAAACAGTCAAAATGTACAATGTTGTGTCTAAACAACTGACAATTCAGGGCTTGACTGTAAGGACTGCTGTGGACAATGTGCATTCCATGTCTGAATGTCTGTTTTTGTTTTGGTCTGTGTGATTCCACCCAGTTTACCCTATATTATTTTGACAGTCTGGGTTGCCAGTTTGCAGAAAACACAGCATACCACAGCCATGGCATACATCTAAAAAGCTCTATGACCA
>JAHKKF010516908.1:1612-14317 GCA_019740295.1 Labeo calbasu | reverse complement strand
GAACTATGATATATAAACTTGCTGTTATGAGTTACAAATTCCAATTCCAAAGTCAGAATTATAAGATGAAACGGGCATCCATGGCATTCACATCTTAATCATACTTATGAAGTTTAAAGTATGTGTTTGTGTATTTTAAAGTGATGTGTGGGGATGTTTTTTTTTTTTTTTTTTTTTTTTGGTCCCAGTCACATTTTCTTAGTTAAATAAACATTACTTACACTATCAAAAAAGAAAAGAAAAACGAATTATATTTTTATGTTTACATTAACAATGTAATCAATATTCTATTTATTAAAACCAATTATGAATCTCATCAAGTTAATCAGTTCTCATCGTTTTTAAGGATTTTATATTTAATAAAATAATACCTCAAGGCAGTAACAATAAACAATATGTTTTATTTGTGAATTTATGTTCAGCTACTCTTTTTAATAATTAACTTTTAACTAGTTTTGAATGTTTCAGATCATCATTCATCAAAGCTCTGTAAATATTGCTCACAGACACAGATATTTACTTTAAATTTCACCAAACTAAAACTCACTAAAACCTCCCATAAATCATGTTTTCGTGCCATTTTAAGTCTTAGTTTGATGTAACAAAGTGGTTGTATTGAAATGTTTGAGTTGTTTACTTACTTTTTTAAATTATTCTTCCTATTAATGGCATTATATTGTTAATTCAGATTTACAAGAGAGGCGGGATTTATCGCATAAACCAATCACAGCCGAACATAACCAGTCATAGCCAATCATATTGCAATGTGACCTTCCCACCATTTTTTCTTAATTTACCCAACCCCTCCCTCACCACACCAAACCCATTTAAGGCATCTGTTAAAACTCAGTGGGCTCAGGGGAGGCGAGAGAGACGTAGGCTCCCGTTGTAAATTTACCTGCCGTTGTTGCTTTTGGACAATGTTTCTGAGTGACTTCTACAATTTTTTAATGTTATATTTTTATTGCCTTTTTGTACTACTATTTTTTTTTGTTATTATTCAAACGCATATATATTCATATCACAATATATTCATCACAACTTCTCCTACATATCTAATAATTCTATCCTTTGTGTTCCATAAAAAGAAAGTCATACAGTTTTGGAATGTCAAAGAATGAATAAATGATGACACAGCAGTCTGTTCCTGTGACCTCTACAGGGATATCCCACAATCCGATCCTCACAGTCAGTCTGTTCCTTTGTGTGCTGTCACAGGTCAGTTGCCCTCGTGTCACCCACCAGCCTGTCCGCTGCCTGACCCGGGCGACGATCACACACACAGCTGCACTACCTAAACTAATCCCTCGACAACACTTTTATCTCTGTAATGACAGCTACATCAGACGTACACTCAGTTCAACGGGACAAATTAGCATATGAAGGGGGAAGAACACAAATCAATAGCAACATTTGAACCTGGGCTGTCTAGCCGCTGATTTTTTAATCTTGCTTTGTATGGGTTAAATACAACTTAAGCTCTATCTGAGGCATGTTGTCAATTACCACTGGGGATAATTTTAGACTAATGCCTCAGTTTGTAAAATAATAGCATTAAATGTATTTAAATCGATATGCTATTTAAGTCTACAAGGCGACTGAATGGACATTGCTACTGTATATAAAGTTTTGAACACATAACAACAATACTTTAACATTATATGCTCAAGTAATAACTTTACAGCTCAAATAATAACCACTTTTAAACTGATTAAACTAAGAATAATGTAAGACGAAAAACTGCACATCACTGCATTTACACCGTCCAGTACACCTGCATTTGTACACATGGGAGTGTTCAATCCTGGGTCTGGAGGGCAGCTTTCCTGCAGAGTTTAGCTCCAACACACCTGCTTGAAAGTTCCTGATCAAAGGGTTCTGATGTATTTAATTTGGGCTGAAGTTAAACTGTACTGGAAGGTTGCCCTCCAGGACTCGGAATGGACCAGGATGGGTCAGGAAGGGCTCTTTAAGGGGACGGACCTCAGTAGAATAATGCAGTATCAGCAAGGACTGAGCCATCCAAAACGCAAATCATCAGGAAAAAAAAAAAAAAAAGAGAGAGAGAGAGAGAGAAGTACTGTTCATTCAAAATGATGGAAATAGACACTCTCCAAAGCCTTTATCTCTGCTCCTCTCTGGTAGAATGCACTGGTAACATCCACCATGAATTCCCTGCTGCATTACATTCGTTACAATGCATGCACTATGCTATTTCTTGTCGTTATTATTTGCCTTACATAATTATCTAGTTCAGTCATGAAACAGATGGCACAGGCTTAAGGTCATTAACATTCAATCTGCTAGCAATCACATAATTTACTACATGGCACAAAGTGATTGGCCTCTACTGATTCTGCAGCCAATGAGATTGTTTGCTTAACATTTAAACAGTCTGGTTAAATGTTTGCTGAAGTGACGCTTCAGAATTCAGGGTCCTTTCACTTTTTTAATTTAAAAATTCCATATATTTCTACACTCAAATTTCCAGATTTCTCTGTAGATTTTTTAGACCATATGTAACATCTAATGAATGGTTTTAATATCCTACTGTATGCTACATTCTGACTTATGTTGTCAAATAATTACCAGAGATTTATAGCTAGCTACCGTAGCTCAAACAAATAAATGAACACCAAACCCAGATGAGTTTAGTGCGTCGCCTTTTATTAAAACTGCAGTGCTAACCTACAGGATATGTTTTCACTATTTAATTGACTGCATTGATTTTAAACATTTTAAAATCTTACTAAAACCATAAGTTTTAAAATGATATTGCCACTAAATTTGATACATTTATCATATATACATTATATAAAAATATTTTATTCACAAAACAATGCCAGGATATGTTATTCAGTACAATAACTTTTGCTATACTACAAACTTACTGATAAAATCATCAGGAATTATCACTCCATTCAAGTCATGACCCATAAAGCATTGATCCATTTAGAATTATTACATTATTTTCTGCATTAAAGGAGACCAAGGGACAGTTTTACTAACAGCTTGTGCCAACGCAAACCATCTTTTGGTGTTAAAATATCGTCATGTTTTACTAAAAGCACACAGTGACGAATTAGTGCTGAAAAGGCGTGGACACCGTTATTTTTGCGTCTAACTTTATTGAATATGCATTTGCAGGAGTTTCCCTTTCAGACACTTAATTTATGGGAGGAGAGTATTCGAATAAATCACATACCACATTTTACTAACGTTTGCACTCAAATTACTGGCATTTGCGTCATTAAACGCCCCAAAAAAGCATGTCTTAAACTATTTTGCGCTTGAAATGGCTGCAACTATGCTAGGAGGATGCACCACAGAGATCAGAGAGCACATGGTAGAAGAGAGAGGGTTTTTTCCACACGTTAATTTATTTGGAATGCCAGAAGAACACATTATCCGAATATATATATATATATATATATATATATATATATATATATTTGGCAAGTCATGTTATTTTTTATTTGCTTCCGAAAATAAAAGATGACTTGGAACCCTCAACTAGGAGTCATGCAATACCAGGTCTATCAAAACTTCTTGCATCCCTTCATTTTTTGGCCTAGTTCTTTTTTTGTCCTAGTTCCTTAGTTCTTTTCAGTGTACTGTGGGTTCCTTATTTCTTTATTCTCTATTTGCGACTGGGCAAATTTGCGCTGCACTTGGTATATTGCATTGGTCCATATGTAAATGAGATGTTGCACCTATGTTCTTTAATTTGCGCGTTGTTAGTAAATCACCCGCAGAAGTTTCCACAACCATCGGTGCTTTTTTGGAATTGCGCTCTTGTGCTAATTTGCCCTGTTTGGTAAAACTGGCCCCTATTATACCCCTTTTTAACAAGATATAGTAAGTCTCAGGTGTCCCCAGAATGTGTCTTTTAAAGTCTCAAAATACCCCACAGATCATTAATTATATCATTTTGAAAATGCCTATTATAAGTGAAAGCAGAAACACAGTTTTCGTGCATGTCTCTTTAAATGCAAATGAGCTGCTGCTCCCCGCCCCCTTTTTCCAGAATATAGCTGTGCCTCTACAACTCATACCTCAGATACTTGTGAGCGCACACATTTGAAGCATGCGCACAGAAAGTGGCTGTCACATGGCATGTAAGTACTAAGTTCTCTTTCATGTTGTATTGCGCTTAAATGGTCAAATACATACAAGTTTATGTTAAAAACACACTTAAGTTGTAAAAACAGTCAGTTATGTCTGTGAACCTAAACAGCTGGGAAATTAAATACATGTTTATATTAGATCTGTGTGACAGCATTGTAATATACAGTAAATAAATCAAGAAATCCACTGCTCTCGTCTCCTCTGAGGCTGGGACACTAAATAGTGTTCTGTGCTTGTCTGTGCAGCCAACGACAGAACAGTTGGCATGTTTTTCTCTAACTTTTGACATGGCATTGATGAAATGGCAATGCTGTGGGTGAAAATGTGCAGATTAAGGGGCGATAATTTTAAAATAAGATGGAGCGAAATCTGAGCGGCTTGTTTTTTCACATGCTTGCAGAGAAAGGCTTACCAAAACAAAGTTGCTGAGTTGTCCTTTTTAACATTTTCTGGGTTGGTAGATGCCCTGGAGACCCGTTTATAGCACTTAAAGACGGAAAAAGTCAGATTTTCGTGATATGTCCCCTTTAAATTTAGTATATAGTGCAATGATCTGCAAATATTCTTTTCATCTGGTGAACTGTATTGACAAGTTTACCACAACCTTTGGGTTTCTCAGAGTGATAACCCTAAAACACTTTATGGATTGCATATATTGAGCTATGGCATATCAGTTTAGTTACTAAAATCAAATTTCATATTTTTCCATAATGTGCAGGATCCCTGCAGAGTTTCTCTGAAACCCTCCACCTCCCCCAGCTCCACCTGTCTATATTAGCAACAGGATTTATGCACACCTATTAGTGCAGCAGCAGTATATATCACATGCTCTCAGTAGCGTGTCTGTTTATCTATTGGCAGCAGCAGCAGTGTGTAGCAGATCTAGTCATTAGCATTAACATCGTCACATCCATTAACATGTTAAAACTATTCAGAGAGATGATTGAGCTATTAATCAACCTCTATCATTAACAAAAGCTAATGATGTCATTCCTGTGATCAGCAGCTATAGTTGAGGAATTGGTGTGAATGAATGCAGATAACTTGGTGCTATGGGGGGCCCATTGCAATCCCCCAGGGTTTCTACCGAGAGGGAAAAGGCCGTAATTTCTACTGAAAGGGGTGCTGTGCAATAAAAAGCCTTAGAAAACCTAGCGACACAACTGTGTGTGACATAACAAGAGTTAGAAAACAATACACCTACCAGGATAGAGAAGCTAATGAACATCATCGTTGTACAGACGCAAAAAACGTCTAGCATTTTACATCTAGTGTTAAAAAAAAATGTGTCATCCCATTACACTCGCTGTCACTTTTCACCCGTCAGCGTTTCCACAAACATCTCCATCTCCAGCCTCGTTTACATATGTCACTGCTGTCACCTTCAGATTATTTCTTATTTCTAAACAAGCCTAGACCAGCGTGGGAATTGATTGTGGTCAAAGCTGGTCTTTTTTAGCAGGGATATAAATGTGAATGTGAAAAAGACACATGTCAGGGTTTATTTTGCTGTGATGTTCAGCTGACTGCACAATATCTTTTGCTGCTATGGCTGTGATTCAGCTTTTTTTTTTATTTTGTCATTCAGTCTTGGCAGGTGCCTGCTTCAGCAGTGCTGTAGTACAGTATGCTAGCATCTCCAGGTCACTGATGGTGCAGTCAGCGCTGGAGAAGAATTGGAATGAGGGATTATGAAGAACTGTTAGTGCTCCTCCATCCGTTCACTCCCTCGGGACACACACATTAGAAAGACCTGAGAAAAATCAAACAGACCCAGTCTCTGGCTCTCATAAGCCTGAATCCCAGCGGTCTTTAAAGAAGGAAGATGTACGGTTGAAGAACACAGCGAGACGGGGAAGTCGATACTGAGAAATCAAGGGAAAGTTTACACAATACAGTCGAAGCAATATCTGCAGTTTGCAGCTCATTCTGGGGCTGAAGGGTCACACATTCTGGGAACCAGGATTGGGCAAAAAACAGACTTTAATAAATGACTTTTGAAGTTCATGAAGGAAAATTTGAACTGAATTGGTCACACGGGAATTTGAATTGAAATTAAATGACAGTGAAAGTAATACTGAATTACAGTTAAAAGACATTCAACTCAGTCGCATATAGGAATTGATTTAGTCAAATCAAAAGTTCTACAAAACATAGAAAATCATTCATTTTCATTAATTATGTATATTTATTACCTGCTGTGATTATTTAATGTTTTGTACAGAAGTGTCTTATGCTCACCAAGGCAGCACTTATTTGATGAAAAATACAGTAAAAATAGTAATATTGTGAAATATTATTATGATTTAAAGGGATGTTTTTCTACTTTGATATGTTAAAAAAAAAAAAGTATTTTATTCCTTTGATGCAAATCTAATTAATCGCAAAATAAATGTACAAATGAAAATACCCACAAAAGATTATTTAAAGCTATTTTTTGTGTTAAATGAGAAAGTAGCAAGTAGACATTACAAACTGTAGCTTTAGAAAGAAATAATTTATTTGTTTTGACATAATATTTATTACACATAAACATTTAAGCTGCGACAGCCTAACATAAACTATGGAACATAAAAGAAGATCATTTGAGTAACATCTTAGTATTTTGTGTTCATATAATGAATGCCATTGGTAACCAAAACAGCTTTGTTACCAATTCCAAATTCTTTGTTATATGTTCCACAAAAGAAAGGTTTGAAACAACATGAGGGTGAGTAAATGATGACAGAATTTATTTCTATTTATTTATTTTATTATCTGCCAGCAGGTGGCGGTAAATGACTTCATGAGTCATTCATTCATTCACTCAATCAATTTGTTTAAACGGCTGATTCATTCAGGAATTCAGTAAATGACTCTTTATGAATGGTCTTTTGAATCATTGATTTGCACGATTCATTCAAAACACAGATTCATTCAGAAACTAAACAACATTGTGTGTGTAGGAGATGTGCAAATATTCTGCTTTGGCTTCAAAGGTAATATGAATTCAACATTATGAGCAATTAATGAGCAAAAACACATAATATAGTCTTTAAAATATAACACAATA
The DNA here is from genome assembly GCA_019740295.1 of Labeo calbasu. NCBI lineage: Eukaryota > Metazoa > Chordata > Actinopteri > Cypriniformes > Cyprinidae > Labeo > Labeo calbasu. The sequence continues at coordinate 7,137 of JAHKKF010516908.1, read as the reverse complement.
TCAACTTCTTATTTACTGAACTGTTATAAAATCACATTTAAGCTCATGATAGATCGGGCCAAAATCAGCACTCATGTTTATTGCTTTTGCAATTAAAAGAATTTCAAACAACAAATGCTGTTTTGTGGCTCTTTAAAAATGTGTCCTGACAGATGGCTGTACCGCCTCAGTTCAAGCCACACATGAACTGACGATCTCTTCATCTTTTCTAGTTATAGCACAAAATAAACATGAATGAAAATCAGAATGTATCTTGTTTCACCCATAAGAGATGTCAGTACACACCAATTTTTCAAGTTCAAGTCCACCGCATATTTGGCATTATAATTGGTCAGATCGCCTGTTAATCAAACTCCCAGTGAAGGGTCAATTGAGCTGCCAAGATTGGGCAAAATTCAGAAATAACTGGGGTTGAAGAAATGCCTACAGGTTATGCCATGTGCTGCACTGTTCACATGTGTCTCTTTAAATAGATTTTTAATGATATAAGGCCTTTGCATCATTTGGAGCGACCACTCATCATGTGGTGCAACCAATAATAGGAATAACCGTGTTAAAATAAAAATAAAATATCTCATTTCTGTAAATAATGTGATAAAACTGTAAATAAATGCAAATACTTTGTTTCTAAACACTTTAATTACTGAGAACATCTAAAAAAAAATGCATGTTAAGGAAATGAATACATTTTAATATAAATCACGGTCACACCACATGATATTTTAAGGCTATAGCCAATTCATCGAGATGAAAAACACTAAAATCACTTAATTTTAAATTTTAATATAAATTTATATGTACAAAACATTCTTAATGTTTGAACAATTACAAGAGATATTATTATTTTTTTGTATTTTAAATTGGCTTGTCGAAAATCAATGACCCATACATATATATGTGTGTGTGTTTGTGTGTGTGTAAATATAATCTAAATAATGTAATGTTTCCAAAAATTCCATAATGTATAAACATGTTTATGCATAATTCATGCAGAAAATTAATACAAACTTGCAGGAGTATGAATTTCTTCAATTTCATTAAAATTAAATTCAAACTCAAGAGCTGAATTAAAAGGCAGTTTTCACTGTGATTCTGGTGCAAAAAGCTGCTGCAGCCTTTTCTGATCTCACAACCTTTAATGATAAAAACATGTCTGAGAGTGAATCTACCCATGCTGCGTTACACAATGGTTATCAACAAGACACAGGGATTTTAAAGTCTGAGTTTATACCACGGTGTGTGTGCGGAATCTCCTTTGCTCATAAATGTTTGTGTCAACTTGTAAGCCTGTGATGTAACACCGCCCGTACTAGAAAACATACTGTTAGCCAAGAGTAATATATTCCAACCGGACTTGCGTGTGTGTGTGTGTGTGTTAAGGTGGTTAAGACAGATCGTGTGGCAGCTTGAGCACAATCACACACACACATACGCACACACATCGCTTCAGGCCAAACGGAGTGCGGCACACCGGCATCAGATTAAGACCTGAGATTTGTGCCCTTCAAATCCTGCACTGTCAAAATATCAGCAAGGGAGATCCGAAGAGAGCAGTTACATAACACACTGAATGTACAGCTGACACCAGCTCTGTTCAAAACCCCAGTGAGCTGCCTGACTGTCTACTGTCTACATAGACTGCTGCCCTCTTAGGGGCCATTCACACAGCATGTGTTTTTGCATCTAAAACAGCTACTGCGAGTGCAATCGAGGAGAATGTAAACACTGCATAAGCAACCGCTCTGACTGTCTTTAGCTTGCTAGTTGTGTATAAGAACATTATTTGATAGTTTTTCAACATTTCTGGATTCAGTGACTAATTTTGGTCAATGTTCCTCTGGTTTTATAGGGTAGCATTATTGGGTACCTTTGTGAAAAAAGTACACATCAGCATGCTACAGAAATAATATGTCATGTATTTAAACATTTGTAATTACACATTTGCAATGATGAAGTTGCAGTTTAGTATATTTAAAATATATTAAAGACTCTGTATGTAGTGCAGTGTTAATTTTGACAGCTATTTTTGATTTAGTCTTAGTCATGCTCTTTTGACTAAAATGGCATTTAGTTTTAGTCATATTTTAGTCATCTGAATTGTTTTAGTTTTAGTCTGTTCTCTCACTCCCAGATATTAACATTTCTTAATGTTTTATGAGACGTGCCAGCTTGTGTCCCGCCGGATAGATAGGCTATGATACAGTTCAAATGTACTCATCTAACCTCGTAACCACGCAGCAGATTCGTTTTGAATGAATCTCTTCCCAAACCATCCCTCCCTAACATTTTTTTTCTCGTTTTTATTTGGTGACAAAAAAACAGTACATTTTCATCATAGTTTTTGTCATTCAAAACAAGTTTTTGTTGTGTTATCACCTTGTTTTCAATCCAATTCAATTTTTTTATTCACTTTATTTCTAAAGCACATTAAAAACAGCCTTGGCTGACCAAAGTGCTGTACAAGTAAAAGGTTAATTGCACTAATAGCAACAAAACAGTTAAAACCAAACACTCATTATAAACATAAAGCAACAGAAAACAAGTACGTTTTGAGACATGACTTGAATTCAGACAAAGTGGAAGCCGATCTAATATAGAGTGGGAGCTTGCTTATCGTCTCGTTTTCGTTGGTGAAAAAATGTAGTTGATGAAAATTATGATGAAAAGTACTTGTCAACGAAACTAACACTGATGTAGTGTTGTGTATTTTTGCAACTTTAAAGCTCTCCTTCAGTTAAATTGGTTGAATATACTGTCGTTAAATATGACCGTTGTAATTACAGTAAAGCAATTATCTGTTTTCGCAGAATTTAATACCCACTTACCAAGCATACTCCCAAAACTATGGAAGCCCGTGTCCGTCACTGAATACATTTTTTTTTAAAAAAGGTTCTTGTGACTTTCTATCTCACAATTTTTTTTCCTCAGAATTGCATGATACAAACTCGCAGTTGTGATTTTTGTTTTTCTCAGAATTGAGATATAAATTCACAATTCTGACTTTTTTCTCAAAATTGTGATATAAATTCACAACTGCGAAAAATAAAATTTGAATTGCGAGGAAAAAAATAAAAATTCCCGCAAATGCGAGTTTGTATTTCACAGTTCTGACTTTTTTTTTTTTTCAACTGTGAGTTTATATCTCGTAATTCTGACAATTTTCATTTTTTCTCAGAATTGTAAAGTCCAATTTTGAGGGGAAAAGAGACTGATATGTACTTATAATTGTTTATATCTCACAATTCTGACTTAATATTTTGTAATTGTGTGTCATTAACTCGCAATTCTAAAAAATACACTCACAATTATGAGAAAAAAAAGTCTTTATTATTGAGTTTGTTTGAATATGATGAAATTTTGAGTTTGTTTCGCAATTCTAACTTTATAACTTGCAAATGTGAGTTTATATTATGCTATTCTGACTTCATTTCTCAGAATTGTTTATATCTATATCTGAATTGTGAGATAGAAAGTCACAATTAACTTTTTTTTATTTTTTTATTCAGTGGCGGAAATGGGCTTCCATACAAAACAGACTGGGAATACTGAGGGGAAAAAAAACAGAAGCTATTTGCCTTTTTAGAAGTCAGTGTATCATCGTAATGATTTTGAAACTCATATTTCATTATAAAAACATTAAAACATCAACCTTTTAAGCATAACAAAAACAATATTAAAACATAAATTATTTGAAATGTAATTACCAAATGTGACCTTGTGGGGACATTTTTGGTGCCTGTGAGGAAACAAGCTTATAAATCAAACAGATTGATGTTTTTATTGATCTAAAATGGCTAAACGTTTTGTTTGAGCGTTTAGGGGTAGAGTTAGGGTAAATACAGTTGTACAGTAAAAAAAAAAGAAGATTACATCCATAGAATGTCTCCATAAAACATAAAAAAACAGTGTGTGTGTGTCTGTGTGTCTGTCTGTCTGGAGTAAGAGACGTAATAAGACATTCACAGCATCATGTGCAGCAAGCATACTGTACCTGCGCATTGTCCACAGGATAAGATTGCCTGAACTACGTCCAATTTAGAGTAAAAATAAGCTAGGGATCTTTATCATGTTGTTTACACACCCTGCTTCTTATATTAGTCTCTAAATAAAAGCTATACCTTTTTATATCACAGCCAGAATACAGCACACCCTACAGGTGTGTCACTGAACTGCACTGACTTTCACATTATCACAGGAGGTCTATGCTTTACATTGAAAGAAAGAACTATCACAAAATATGCTTTGATGTTAATTCTAATGAATGTCATGTATTTAAATACATTTGCTATTACACATTTGTAATCAATTATGTTTAAAGACGTTAACTTTAAATGTAACATTGAATAACACACTGTGCTTCAGTATGCAAATAAGTACATCAAAATAAGTGCATTTCTTCCTTTTATTTCATTAATGTTATATCATCTGCAAGTACAGTTTTAAAAATATATACTTGTAATATTTGAGACTCAAAGTACACAAGGCCACAGGTTCAGTTCTTAATAAAGGAGCTCAGACGCCCCAAATCCTGCTGCCATTTGCATGCTGGGCTCAGAGGACAGTAATTGATATTGGCATCCAAAATGTGAGTGTCTGTCATCACAGTGTATCTGAGATTGCCTTTCTGTCACGTGTGTCACATTCCCACCTGTGTCAGTAATCCTGATAACTCACATTCACTCCAAACAGAGTCATGCCACCCTGTTCTCAATCCAGCCAATCAGCTGTACTCACATTCACTGGCCCACAAATCTCTCCATCCTTTCACCTGGATTTATTTGGTTTTGATTCTGTTTAATCCACATAAAGAGGAGATTGATATTGACAGAGGTGATCCGCAATGATCTGTACAGTGTTCTGGTAATGATACAGCACAACTGCCCTACTTCCATAACAATGTGACACTGTCATTAATGACTAATTAACCTTTATTAAAAACATATACTACTGAATTACATTTTTAAATCTCTGATTTGTTATAATTGAATATTTCTTGCAGTAAGACACCAAAAACAAAAATCTGATAGACAGCACCAGTGTTGGTCTTGTTTCTGTGACATCCATACTGCTGAAAGAAACAAGAGCTAAATTTAAATAAAACAGCTAAAGTGTTCATTTAATCATGTTTCATCATAATTAAAATTTTGTTCATTTAATTTATGTTTTTCAAAATCTGTAATGGTGATACTGTAAAATAAGGGTTTGTTGGATAGGATACCTCTAATCAGCATCATACTTATCTTATGAATGGCCTTAAGCTCATTGGAAACCAAAAGCTAATCATGAAACTTGAAGGTCAATTAGTGAGGTTGATTCTAATGAGTGTTCTTTTATGACACCAGACTGTGTCAGTCTTTTATTATCAGGCAGCATTTTGATGACTGGATTGCTAAGGAATAAATTGGATCGTTGATTTAACCCATAGACCAGGGGTGGGGAACGTTGATCCTCGAGGGCCGGTGTCCCTGCAGAGTTTAGCTCCAACCCTAATCAAACACACCTGAACAAGCTAATCAAGGTCTTCC
>JAHKKF010516906.1:18679-31781 GCA_019740295.1 Labeo calbasu | reverse complement strand
CTAGGTATACTTGAAACTTCCAGGCAGGTGTGTTGAGGAAAGTTGGAGGTAAACTCCGCAGGACACCGGCCCTCCAGGAACGAGTTTGATGACCCCTGTCTTAGACAATCTAAAAGCTAATTTTCGACAGTAACTGTAAGCAATCCACATCTGGTTGTTTTAGAAAAAAAGTATTTTCGCATACCAATCCTTGTCGTCTCTTAAATTGAGTCAGTGTTTTGGTTCTGTCCATTTTTGGAGGAATTACTGAGCTGATAACATTTATTCTACTTTAATAATCATTTGTGGCTTGTAAAACATTTCTCAAAGACCAGACTGTATCGCAATCTTATTGACCAATAGCATCACTGAGTGCGTGATTGTGCACCCTGGGAATATCTGCAGCCAGTGGGAATGAATGTGACATCTTCGGCAGCGAGCTATGAGTAATCAATAAAGAACTCGCTCTTGCTTTATACGCTCTACATCACCTGATAGTGACGCAGAATCCTTCAGATTGGCAAAGTCTGGGAACTTTTTTTTCCTCCTTCTCCAGAAAGGTCATCTGCCAGTCGGGATATGCGTCAGCGTCGTCCTCATGTTTCCTCATTAGGTTTTCACAGGGGTTTCATTTCAGCCCCTGTGGGCAGGGAAGTCAGTGCTCCATCAAAATTGGACCGTGTTGCTGCACCTTCACCGCCTGTTTCAACATTGAAGTGCCATACAGTGATTAACCCCTGCTCTGTTTTCTCAGGGTGCTCACGTGTGCATGTGCAAATCAGTTTTGTCCTTAGTCAAGTGGAAATATCTCTATTAGTGTAATTGATTATTTTCCCTGGAGCTCCGGCGCGGAATTTTGTAGCCGCAAGGTTCATGGCACGGTTCTTCGTCGAAGCTGCGGTAAAATAATTGACTGCCCTTAAATTAATCATTGTGGACTGAATTCGCAGCAGGAAGGGCTTTAACCAGCAGCAAGTGTTCGTATGTAGGTTATCAGGATTTACAGTTGCTTCTCAAAGCTTGGAAAGCAAATCCTCGAAAGAGACAACAAGCGAGATGAGGAAACTTGGACTTAAATCTGTGGGAACCGGTGGACTCCCTTTTGTACGCTCGTGTGTGGTTTTGGCTGCGCCCGCGGAGTCAAGTTTAGTTTGTGGAGCAATAACTGGGTAAATTTGTCTATGCTTGCCCCCTCCAAGGGTACGGCTACAATCGATGAGTCACATTCTGCGGGATTAATTCGTCTTTATTGCATGATAGTCCCTCAAAATCAACAAATTTTCAATTAAACTAATCGCTCTGTCTGTCTGAGAACTTGACTTCTGAGCATGAGAAAATGTAACAAATGAGCTTTGGCAGTCCTTTCCAAATTTCATAGCTGTATGTTGGAAATTTACTAGCTTTGAGGAGGTTGCCATGGAGAGGGTGTGGAAGTTGTTCCCGAGATGCTTTGCATACAAAGGGAGAGATAAGTAGTAGCCAAGACGTTAAAATTCTTAATAGCAGGTTACCTGACATTTCCATCCTGTGACTCAGTCGAACACTTCTTGTTAACTGTTGATTCCTGCATCGCCTGTTATTTTGGAATCGGTGCCGCTCGTGACGCACATTACCGATGGCATTTGCTTAGAAGTCCCTGAAAGCATCTTTTGCCCTTTAGTCATTTCAAAACAAACTGTCATAAAAAAAGAAACTGAATTGTTTAGCTGTGCTCCACGTATACTGATGCCCATGTGTTTTTAATGGTTTTTATGCTACTTCAAGGTGACCATTATGGATACTGGAGTGAGAGGAACAATTGCTGTCGGGTTGGTTCCCCAGTATTACAAACTTGACCATCAGCCTGGCTGGCTTCCACATTCAATTGCTTACCATGCAGATGATGGAAAGTAAGAATTCTTATTGTTTTGCTTTCAATTTGTTGACTTTTTCTTGTGTTGTTAAATATTTAAGGTATTTTAATAGATCATTGATTCAAATTTTCTTTTAAACAAAATGTGTTTTTTGTCAACTTTGTTTTGTTGGTTGCTTAGTGGAATTTTTTGATTCAGCCTCACTTTTTCTTTCCATGAATCTTTCCAGTTTTAAGTCACTGGTGACTCTATCTCTCCTGTTCCCAGGCTGTACAACGGCAACCCTGTCGGTCAGCAGTTTGGTCCTAAATGTAACCGCGGTGACCGAATCGGTTGCGGTATCTATGCAGACACTTTTGATGCCGGACTCGTCACTGTGTTTTTCACAAAGAATGGCAAGGAGGTGAGTCTCAATGCCTTGTTACCGAAGTCACAGCACATGTCACCAATTTACAGAAGTATGAACGCAAAAAAAAGTGCTGAAGCAGTATGGCGTTTTACAGAAAGCTGTCGGAAAAAATAATGCTAATAAATGCTATTCATCAAACTATCTTCACGTCAGCGCCGGTAGCCTTGTGGGCAGTGCGCCGACATACGGCACTGTTGCGCTACAGCGTCCCGAGTATGAATCCCGGCTCGAGGACCTTTCCCGATCCCGCCCCCTTCTCTCCTTCCCACGTCGCTTCCTGTCAGCTATGATCTGTCCTGTCATCATAAATGTGAACATGCATTAATTTATTTCACTAACAAAAAACTGATTCAGTATTCCTCAAAATGAATAAAAACAGTGAAATTCAACTCAGAATATGCTGCAAACCTGCAATAATTACATATGTTAAATAATCCAAATATCCTTTATGCATTGAATCCCATTTTATTAACCGATGACTTTGCTGCCGACCTTTGATGATCCAATTTAATCATACTAATAAGCAAAAATTACTCAAGATAATCTAACATTTGTTTTCCCTTTTTTTTATTGCTGAAGAGTTGACATTTTTTTCTTCTGCGGTCTACTGTACAGACGTGAATTTAATTTTCTCAAAGCCTGAGGCTTTTTGTGTGAAAAGGCTTTTACATTTGCCAAAAATAGAACTTTTTATATTAAAAACAAACAAGCAAAACCTGCTTAGATTTAAAAAGTTCCAGTTTCACTTTCCATAAAAAGTAACTGAGTAATGTAATTTGTTACGTTTTTAGGGAGTAACTCAATATTGTAATGCATTACTTTTAAAAGTAACTTTCCCCAACACTGCCTGTCATAATAAAGACAAAAAGGCCAAAAATAAATCTTTAAGAGTGAATCTTCATAAAAGTATCACAGTTTCCACAAAAAAAAATTTAGGCAGCTCAACTGTTTTCAGCATAATAATAATAAACAGAGCCGGGTTGATTATTTACGAACTGTAATCCGTTACTGGTTCCAATTACATGACAAATTACATTGTTAAAGGATTACTCCACTTCCAGAATAAACATTTCCTGATAATTTACTCCTCCAAGATGTTCGTGTCTTTCTTTCTTTAGTCACAAAGAAATTAAGTTTTTTTGAGGAAAACATTCCAGGATTTTTCTCCATATAGTGGACTTCAGTGGTGCTTAACGGAATGAAGGTTAAAAATGCATTTTCAATGGAATCAGGGTCTTATCTAGCAAAAGATCTGCCATTTTCTTAAAAAATTATTTTTTTTTTTTTTACACTTTTTAACCACAAATGCTTGTCTTGCCTAGCTGTGCGATGCGGATGCGTACTCTGCGCACTCCGGGTCAGTACTGTTAGGGTAGGTCAAAAAACTCCCACCTCATTTTCTCCTCTAACTTCAAAATCATCTGACATTGCTGTTTTACCTTTTTTGTGAAGGGCATATGACCTTCTTTGCACATTCACTTTGTGAACACTAGCGATGTAGGATGATTTTGAAGTTGGAGGAGAAAATGCTTTTTGTAACCTTCAATCCATTAAGCACCATTGAAGTCCACTATGTGGAGAAAAATCCTAGAATGTTTTCCTCAGAAAACTTGATTTCTTTGCGACTGAGGAAAGAAAGACATGAACATTTTGGATGACAAGGGGGTGAGTAAATCATCAGGAAATTTTTATTTTGGAAGTGGAGTAATCCCTTGAATAACATAATCCATTACATTACACATTTTAGGTAATATAATCTGACTACTTTTAGATTACTTTTGACTCGTTTATCACATTGATTAAAATAATCTTGTACCATACTGATATAAATAATATATGAACAAAACACTTACTAAAAAAATGAAATATTTTATTTGTTAACCTGCATGTCATACAACAATTAACCAGTGACAGAGAACTGTGAACATGCAAATATATGATACTTAATTATTAATATATTTATTATCTTAAAATCTCTGGGGTTACTTCAAGGAAATATATCTGAAAAAGTTTAGGAATCCTTGCATTACATGCAAATAATAAATAATGTGCATTTTAATGTGTTTGAAAGGCAAAAGCCTTCCAAAGACATAGTAATACGTGGTTAAATAACCCACTGAGTAATATTTCAAACAAAAATGTGTGCATTCATCAGTACAGTAGTTGATGTTGAAAGACTTCTTAAATCTGAAATGATTTTTGTAAATCCAGTGGTTAAATGCTGTGGAATATTTAAAAGATTAAAAATAAGAATTAGGGATTTATGAATAATTTATTGCTATTGTGTGAATAATACGTAATCATGTAATCCATAAAAAAGTAAATGGTCTAATTACGAGTATTTTAAAATGTAATTTAACATAATTACAAGTACTTAATTTTTGGAATTTGATTATGTAATCTGGATTACATGTAATCACTTACTACCTAGCTCTGCCAAATCAACACATTAGCATGATTTCTGAAGGATCATGTGACACTGAAGACTAGAGTAAATGTGTGGCAGGAATAAATTACATTTTAAATTATATTCAAATAGAAAACAGCTATTTTAAGTGCTAATAGTATTTCATAGTCTTACTGTTTCTACTGTATTTTTGATCACATAAATGCAGCCTAGGTGAGCATAAAAGACTTCTTTTTAAAAAAATTAAGAGTCTCACTAACTTCAAACGTTTGAATGATAGTTAGGTTGACTGTATTAAATATCAGTGAACTGACATTTATAGATGATTTAGGTAAAAATTTCAATTTTTCGCCAAATTGCCATGTAAAAACGTGTTAAACACGTTTAATTAATTGGAAGTGTTAACTTTGACAACGCTGTTAGACACTATAGATTTAAACGCTCTTTAGCTAATCACATAACATCTGCATCAAACTAGTTCTATAGTCCATTGTGTGTAATGGTTTTGTTTATTACTCCATTACAGTTCTTACAAGAATCTGTAGAGATAAAGTCTTTGAAGACACAATAGTCTAGTCTTCAAATTGAGGGTTGTTTTCTGATGACTGGTTTTCCTGCGGGCCAGATAGTAGGGTCAGGAGTGATACAGACATCATTTCAAAGAGAAGTCTTTATACTCAGTTATAATGCGCTGTAAAATAGTGGTTAACTTTATGGAATGCTTTAACAGAGCTCTCTTTATGTGTGCGTGTGAATGGAAGGTGGGGTCAGTGGTGGTGCCGGTGGCTCCAGATGGGCTTTTCCCTGCCATTGGCATGCACTCCCTCGGCGAGGAGGTACGGTTGGACCTGCAGGCGGAATGGGGTTCGGAGGAGGAGGACAGCGTCATGATGGTGGACAGCCATGAGGATGAATGGGCACGCCTGTATGATGTCAGAGTCAGCGGGACGGTGAGTGGGGGATGGCCATCAAAAACCAAACCAATGAGTTTCATAATCGTTTTTGACTCTGCAGGTCTATGGAAAATCTGATGAGTTGAGTGCCGGCATGGTGATAGACTGTAAAGTAAACCGTATTTTACACTGGGTTCATGGGAACTCATATATTGTTAGGAATTAGTGGTGCTTGCAAAGGCAAGAAACAATATTCCTGTTGCCATATTTAGGCTTAGGGATTGTAACAAACCCCGAACCTTGGCAGACATGAGTGATGATGTTTTGCGGATCATTTCTAAGCAGTTAAACGTATGATAAAACTGGCTCAGCGATTAGCACTAAAAGAGGAACATGAGCTATTTGGTGGCGAGTTCTGCACTGGGAAGTACCAGTCTGCAATACCACGGTATGTCATGGTATTCACATTCCTAATAAAATGTCCCAAAATAGCTTAGTTTTTGGCCCCAGTTACATGGCATTGTACTCAACCACATATTTACATGGCAGTGCCATCAACCAGAGCAGCATGGCCATGTTTTCCTGGTAAGAGAGGATCATAGCCGTTGTTGTGGAGTTGCGATTACCACCCACATTTGTTTTTACTTATGAAATCAAATCCTGCTTTTTTTATTTAAACTCTGGTCATACACCAATCAATCAAAAGTTTGGGGACAGTAAGATTTTTTTAATGATTTGGAAAGACGTCTCTTGTGTTCGCCAAGACAATATGTGACCCTGTCACCAAACCGGTCATAAGGGTCACAATTTTGAAATTGAGATTTATACATCATCTGAAAGCTAAATAAATAAACATCCATTGATGTATGGTTTTATAGGATGGGACAATATTTGGTGGAGATGCAACTATTTGAAAATCTGGAATCTGAGGGTTCTCTTAGCATATTACTAATCAAAAATTAAGTTTTGATATATTTACGGTAGAAAATTTAGAAAATATCTTCATGGAACATGATCTTTACTTAATATCATAATGATTTTTGGCATAAAAGAAAAATCAATTATTTTGACCCATACCTATTGTTGGGTATTGCTACAAATATGCCCATGCTACTTAAGACTGGTTTTGTGGTCACATTTATTTGATCAATGAAGTAAAAACGGTAAATTAATGTTTTGGATTTTCAGCATCATAATGACTTCAGTCTAGTGTCACACAATCCTTCAGAAATCATTCTGATAAGCAGATTTGATGCTCAAGAAACATTTCTCATTATTATCAATGCTGAAAACAGTTGAAAGCTGTTTAATACTTTGTGGAAATTATTTTTAAGAATTCTTTCGAATATGAAAAACAGCTTTTATTTGAGAGAGAAGCCTTTTTAGAGCTTGAGCACCGGTGGTGCGAGGACCCTATTGGAATTGCTCAGATTCTTCTTCTCCAAAATTATTTGCAATTTAGAGGGCCTAAACATGCTTGAAAAGTTATGAAACTTTGCACACATGCCAAAAGTGGTAAAAATGTACATCTGATATGGGTTTCAGAAGTGGGTGTGGCAAAATGGCTCGGTAGCACCACCTATAAAATTTCAACAAAGTGCTCCTCGAGCTGTGTTTTACATACAAGTACAAAATTCGGTAGACTCATGTAGCACACCAACACGTACAAAATAGTCCCCCAGGTACGAAGTCCGAATCCCAACGGGAAGTCTGTTATTTTGAATTTTCTTGGCAAGTTTTATGCTGTTTTTACCATTTTCAGGCGTTGTATTTAAACAAACTCCTCCTAGAGATTTAAACAGATCAACACCAAATTTGGTCAGTGTAATCTAAAGCCCTTTGTGACATCAAATTGCGAATACTTAGAGTTTTGGTTGAAGGGCGTGTCCATGGCAGCCTGACAAACTTGATGTTTCACCATGAAAAAGGATATTGTTATAATTCAGGCTTACAATGTCAGATCTGCACCAAACTTTGATAAGAGTCCTGTCCTGAACACTTGCTCATGATCATATTCAGTTATAGTCATAGCGCCTCCTGCTAGCAACAGGAAGTGACATGTTTTACGCTCTAACAAACTCCTCATAGAGATTTAATGACATCAACATTATATTTGGTGAGTCTAATCTAAAGACCTTTGCAATGTTAATTTGCAAAGATCTTGAGTTTTCATTGAAGGGCGTGTCTGTGGCGGCCTGACAAAGTTCGATGTTTTGCCATGGGAATAGAAGATGTTGTAACTCACTCATACAATGTCCAATCTGCCCCACACTTCACACATCCAATAAGTGTCCTGGCCTGAACACATCTGAAGGCCAATATATACCGTTATAATTGTAGTGCCACCTGCTGGCAACAGGAAATGATTTGTTTTACATTAACTTAAACATGCAAATGTCCGATCTGCACCAGACTTCACATGTTTAGTAAGAGTCCTGGCCTGAATACATCTAAAGGCCAATATTTAGTTATCATAGCACCACCTGTTGGCAACAGGATATCATGAACTGGAACTCGAACATACCATGTTCAATCTGCACCAAACTTCATATGTTTGATAAAAGTGCTAAATGCCAATATCCATAGTCATAGCGCCACCAGCTGGCAGCAGAAAGATTGGCATATGTAAATGTCTTTGACATATTCCTTCTATATTTACCACTTTAAATGTGTATTGCTCACCATTTTCTGTTTTCCTAAAGCCACCAGGTTGAGGGCCCTTTCAACGCTGCTTGCAGCTTTAATGTATTGTTATAATTGTCACTTTTGATCAATGTAATGCATATTTGTTGAATGAAATTATTAATTTCTTTAAAAAAGAAAAGCTTACTGAGCCCAAACTTTTGAAAGGTAGTGAAGTTCTAACAGTATTGCAATAAATAAGCCTTTTAGTGTTACTTTGATGTAATCCCCACTTAAAATATTTTCAACCGTTATATCTCACAGGTTTTCCCCAATAAATTATGACAGCAATGATGTAAATCCAAAAACCACACATAACTTTACTTCCTGTCAGCCATTTACCAAGTTGAAATCATCTTCATTCCTAGAAAAAAAAAAACACCTGGAGGAACACGGTGATAGAGGAGTATGTCGAACCCCAGTGTGTGTGCGGTTGTGACTGAGTAGAGGGAATTGCTTGCTGGAGGCAACGTTTTTTCACCCATAATTCCTCAGAGTAGTGTTTAGATAAAGTTGAAAGGAACAAGCGGTCTTGTGTTTGGCTTGGTTATGGAGCAGAGACCTCCCAATAGAGTGAGACTCCGGTGTAAAACGTGCAGATGTTCTTCTGGGAGAAGAATGTGCGCTCGTCGTGCTCACCTTCCCATCTGATGCCCTAGACTTTCCTTGGCCTATTAATGCTGTACTGAGGTCATGAAAGCATTCAGCATAAAATGCCGCACTGTTGTTATGCTTCACTGGGCTGATGGCACGAACCGGGCAGCGCAGGCCAGAACTGGCGCTGGACCAGCTTGTAAAAACTCAATAAGAGGACTTACGGGGTGCCAAGGAATCTTTTCGCCTTTCTAAAATGTGGTCGAGTCCCGTTGGCTTGGCGAGAGGGTGTCCCAAGACTTAAAGACTCTGCTGATAAGAGCATGTTTTGACAAGAACCCGAAAAGTTGGGTAGATGGAACCAAGTGCCAGTGCCCCGTGGTTTAGTTTCCACATTAGTCACCATTGAGTTCGGAATGAGCAATCTCGCGACAAGACGGATTTTGTGCAAAGCGCTCGCCGACAGCGGCGTGCCAGTAATAAAATGATTCTTTAATGGGTTGAATAGCTAAGGCTCGTCAGGCAGCTTTGGAAGATGCTTATCTCCTACTCTTCAGGCACGATCTAATGTAAACCAGGACTTGGAGTGTTCTTTCGCAGTCTGTCACAAGAGTCCATTTTGTGGCCTGTCTCCGGCAGATCCAACATAATGTCTGCGGCTTTCAGAACACCATCAGTCATTCCCTCCATTTATGGAGTAGCTCTTGTCTTTCAGCGATAGTTGGTAGGAACACATTTCCATTCTGTGGTAAAAATGATTTCGAAACATCTGTCTTTCAGTGAGACATTGGAAAAACAAGCGTATTACAGTATTACTATTGATATCAACACTGGTGTCTTAAATAATCTGTTTTCTCCAACTTACGTGTGATGTCACCACAGGACAGCGTGATGAATTTAATGGGATGACCCTCAAGCGATCCAAGGCAGGTAAAGGAATAACTCGCCCAACAATAAAACTCCTGTCATCGTTTAATCGCTTCAGAGTACAAAAGGAGACATTAGCACATTTGCTTATTTAAAGTTTGCGTGTCATTGTGGGATTGACGTCAGTGACACCAAACCCTGTTGGTCCTTGTGCGTCTTGTAATTAATTGTGACATGGAAAGCCTGAACATGCAAAACTGGAAGCGAGCAGTATAAACATTCTTAAGACATCTCCTTAAGAAAAAAATTGTCATACAGGTTTGGAATAACACAAGGGTGAGTAAATGATGACAGAGTTTGCATTTACGGATGAAGCATCCCTTTAAGTGCCTCGCTCTTGAAGAAGTTCTGGCAGATCTGATTACGATTGCACTAATTTGCCCTGTAAGGCAGTTCCACTTCTGTTCAGGTTTACATTCTTCACGATCAGAGAGCCACTCCTGTTTAGATAAGAAAGTATCACATTCTGGCACACTGCTAACTGTCATCATAGCAATCGCAAACACGCCCACGGTTTTATTTATTTTTTATTGTCTACATACTTTGACATTCGTTTTCATGCATGCGATAACAGGGAAATATTTTGATGTGCTCAATAGTGCAGTTCACTCACTGCTGGAGTAGATAGCGTGAGATGGATGTGTTTTTATGCAACACCTAAAACAGCTCATCCTGGCCTTTCCTTGTTCATCATGTATGTGTGGATGTCGATACTGAGGAAGTGGAAGTCTCATTTGGAAATCAAAACTGGAAATAACCTAAATGGTTTTTAGAATTCTAAGTAATCGTTTAGCAAATTGTGGTTTTATAAAACTGGAATGAATACAAGATTGTTCCTTGTTTAGTAATATTAACATGAACCAAGGACTACCACGAAAGCCCAGCAATATGCAGAATTGGTAATTACAGCACCAGAGAGCAGATCATTTATTTGAGAGTGAGATTCTGAATTGAGGTAGCAGACAGAATTTACATAATTCAACAACATATAGGGGCCTATGAAATCAGTTTTATTTTTTTCTCAAATTAGGTTTTATTTTTTCCCAACTTCCGTTTTTTTTCTGTTTAAATATTTCAGGATTCCACTATTTTCCATTTAAATTTAAATTTTTTCTGGACTCCATTTTAATGATTAAATTAATTTTTAGTAATCAAAAAACTGTCTAATTGAAATACTTATACAATTTATTAAAACGTTAACAGTTTTTTTTGTGACTTTTATTTATTTATTTATTTTCCTGGTAATCAAATGAAAGCATAAAACATTCATTTAATTTATAATCAAATTAAATTAATTTATTTTGGCAAGCAAAGTGCTGCACAATAGACCAATTCGGTGTGTGCAAAAAGTGATGATGTTTTTGTGGGTGGAGCCTGTCTGATGGCAGGAAATGACAGTTTTCAAGTGGTAGTCAATAGAAGCCACGGAATAAAGTAAACTTGAGTTTATATGTCAAAATTCTGACTTTATTCTCGCAATTCTGAGGTTATATCTCACAATTCTGATAAGAAAAATCAACTCGCCATTCTCTCTTTCCCCTTGGCCCAGAATCATGAATTTATATCCCATCTGGCTGTTTTTTTTCTTTCTCAGAATTGACAGACTTGCTATTGTTGAGTTAAATCGAGTTACAAAGTCCGAAATATGAGATAAAAACTTGCATTTGCAAGAAAAAAAGGCCGAATTGTGAGATAAAAAAGGTAAACATAAAATGTTACAGTGTTAAATAGTATTTCATGCTGTAACTATATAAATATCACATATTATTATTATGATGATGAACTGCATATGTGAATATTATGTAAACCTATTGTTTAAATCTAATTAATGCTTTAAAAGTAGGGTAATCATAGCAGGTTTCATCCATTAGTCTCTCCGTTTAAACATCTGTGTTTAGATTCAAATGCCTTTGATGACAGTATTCTATGAAAATGATTTGCATTCTGATTCTGACATCCAAAGGCACAGCAATACATTTTCCATTTCTCTCCACTTGTTACCAATGTTTTTCTGCCACCACAATGCTTGCGCAGCTGCAAGTGACAACTGTGATGTCTTTCCAAATTGATCTATAGAGGTTTACTGTTAATCTTAAAACATGGAAGAAAAATTGATTATTCGTTAAAATATTCTTTAATAATAATTTTGTAATTATCATTGAGATGTGCATTCTACTGTACAGAAACCCAACTTTTATTTCGACAGGTTGCCTTGATAGTTTTTTGTTTTGCAGTTTAATATTTACGTGATTTGATTTAAATGTAGAGACCTACTTTCAATGTATTTTAAAAAATTGCCAAGTTCCTTGAGTTCCATTTTAATGACTGAATTAGGAATACACAATATTATCGGACCGATATCGGAAACGGCCGATAATGGCTCTAAATGTAAATATCAGCATCGGGCCGATGTGGAAAAATTATGCTGATATGTCCTGCCGATAAGAGGAATAGGTTAACTCACATGTGCTCAGGGTGTGCTAGTGATTAGATTGCGTCAGCAGTGTGGCTCATTCTTGAAGCAAAGTTTTGCCTTAATGATGATTAGATTCACTGTTTTGGATCGCTGCATTTAATCTGAGAATGCACATACAGAATGACGTTCGGTGTATGATAAACAGTAATGGCACGTGCAGCGGCAGCCTCCCCCTGATTTATTCATTAATTTGTAATATGTTATATATTTTTTTAAACAAGTTATGAGATTTAAAAGATTTTCAGAATTTTTACAACTCTTTTGCTTTAGACCATCTCATGTTAAATCTTAAAATAAAATGTTAAGGTTTACCACCATTGTTGGGGAAAGTTACTTTTAAAAGTAATGCATTAAAATATCGAGTTACTCCCTAAAAAATAACTAATTACGTTACTTTTTATGGAAAGTAATGCATTACTTTGCTTTTGCGTTACTTTTTAAATTTGGGCAGGGCTTGCTTGTTTGTTTTTAATATAAAATGTTCTATTTTTGGCAAATATAAAAGCCTTTTCACAACAGAAAAGTAAATTCACGTCTGTACAGTAGACCGCAGAAGAAAAAATATCAACTCTTCAGCAATAAAAAAAAAAGGAAAACAAATGTTAAATTATCTTGAGTAATATTTGGTCGGCAGCAAAGACATCGGTTAATAAAATGGTATTAAATGCATAAAGAATATTTGTATTATTTAACATATTGAACTATTGCGAGTTTGCGTTGAATTTCACTGCTTTTATTCATTTTGAGGACTACTGAACCTGTTTTTGTGAGTGAGATGAATTAATGCATGTTCACATTTATTCTAGAGCTAACGTTTTACAACCTTTTTCCTTCAACATGCGGACAGGAGAGCTTTTAATCAATAAATGGGCGGGGGGGGGG
>JAHKKF010516906.1:0-18629 GCA_019740295.1 Labeo calbasu | reverse complement strand
CTGGCGTTACTTATTTGAAAAAGATAACTCATATTTTCTTGTCAATTAAAAAGTAATGAGTTACTTTACTCTTTACTTGGAAAAAGTAATATTACGTAACTTGCGTTACTTGTAATGCGTTACCCCCCAATACTGGTTACCATTGCATCTTTTTGGGGGGGAAAAAAAGAAAAAGAAAATTTATTTATAATTATTTTCAAAGCTTCGATGTACTGTCATTATAAAAGAACTTTATTATTGTTTGTTTAATTCTAACAAATAAGTTCTTGTTAAAAACGAATCAAAATGAAATATAATTTCTGCACAGGAGAGACTTGGTGTTGTTTCCAAACAGAAGAAATATATCAATATCGGCATCAGCTATTGGCCAAAATGAGTTGAAAAATATTGTGAAAATCCTATATCGTGCATCCCTAGACTGAATTGTATGTGTATGTATGTATGGCTGCCGTAAATTCATCTTTGCTTCACTGTGATAAATTACATTGCAAAATGTATTACAGTTTTGGAAATTTACCGAAATTTTTCCACTCCTTCGCAACCCTAATTACAATATAGAGCAAAATTTATTTTAAATGATAAGAATATTTTACAATATGAATGCATTCACTGTATTTTTATCACTTGAATGCAGCCTTGGTGATTGCAAGAGATGATGAGATTATTACTTTCGGTGGAAGATCCCTTACGCAGATGAACTCTGGGAAACTGAAGATTTGCTGACTCCTCAATTCTCTTTCCAGTTAGCCCGTTGTAAAGCCACTAATTAGCCCATTCCCATCTCGTTTAAGTGGGTCTTTCTGGGTTATCCTGGAAATTCTGTGTTAAATTTAGCATTAGTTTTACTGGATCTGGCGACTTTAAACAGTGCGACGTCTGCCGCTGTTTCTGGTTAAATGAATGCATGAAAACAACATGACTTAAGTGCAGTGACAAGAGAAAATTGCAATCAAATGATATGGAAAATGGTGGGTTAGTATGGTTTGCTCAGAACCATAAATCCCAAGCCTAGCCCTGATATATGTTGCCAACATCGACAGCATGAGCAAAATTGAGCAATGAATTGTCACACATAGGTCACCCCTGTCTTTGTGTGTGTGTTATGAGAAGGCTTTTGGCTGGCTCCGCTGTGTACGTGCGGTTCTACGCGAACGCATGGCGACGATCAGTTTAGCTTTTACTACAGCGGAGCCTCTGCCCACCGACTAATCTCCCTACGGCTCTGCGGCCGCCAGACAGCAACCTGGACAACCCCGTCGCACACATACGCGTGCACACCAAAGCTGGCATGCGCATACTCACTTCCACAGCCTTACATACACTTCATACTCATGCATGCACTCACGCTGACTCACACGCACGCTTATGAGTTGGTTGGGAGTGATAACGTCTGAGAATGCTGGCTTTAGAGTGAAGATTTATGGGCATAAACTCTTTGGCCCATTGTCTATGAGAAACGGGGCTTTTTTATACACTTCGGCTCAGAGTGTTTGTGGTTTCGTCAGGCCTGGCGATGTTGCTGAGTGTCTGAAACTGACGGGGTGACTCAAAGGGTTCGGCTCATTACTGTACATTCCGCCGTCCCAGTCAGAGAAATGATTTAGACTTCATGTTGTAGACAAGAAAACGAATGACAGTCCTCAAGCCTCCTGGCGCTGTCGATGTGACTGTGGCCCGGTTAATTCTGGTTAGGCTTTCAGAGCCGCACTCGTACAATTAAGCCTGGACGGGAATTCGTTATTCATTATCATTATGGCCGGTTTAACTGTATTACTGTAACACTAACCGCTGTCAGACGGTCTTCATAGTTTCATCTTGAATAAGCTACCAGGGACATCTGTTCCTGCTCTGCTCTTCTTTTCTTTTTTTTTGTGTAACATCCCTACAGTGCAGTTGGATAGTTTTCTGTATTTCCATTCGGTTTGGAGCACTAGTTCATCTGATGAACCTTTAGTGTCCGTATCGATGGACTTTTTGGTCAGCACGAGTTCATCTGTTTCCCACAACAGAAAGGTTTCATTTGAAACTCGGTGTGCGAGGGCACTGGAACATCGCTTCACCCCTCAAAGGGAACTTGAGAGTGTGAGAAAAAGGAAATGATGACTTATCTGTAGCAGGGAGAGGCTGTTAACCTGCTTTAACTTGTAATTTCCTTTGCGTTTGCATCCTTTTTGATAAAAACCAAGATATGGCAGTCAATTGACATGTAAGACAAAAGGGAGAAGCCTGATGCCCAATATGACATCAGAAATATAGTTTTACCATGTTTTGAGCTTAGGAAACACAATTTATGCTAACATTTGTTATCACTTTATTGGTGGCTTAAATTTTTACAATAAGGTTCTTTTAGTTAATGTATGTACATGAACAACAAACATGAACAAACAGTGTACAATACATTTATTACATTATTTATTAATCTTTGTTAATGTTATTGAAAATGTTAATTCACAGTCCATTAGCTAATGTTAACAAGTGCAAATTTTGATTTTAAATGCATTAGAAAATGTTGAAATTGACATTAACTAATATTAATAAATGCTGTAGAAGTATTGTTCATTCCTAGTTCGTGTCAACTAATGTTCACTAATAAACCGTATTGTGAAGTGTTACAATTGTTTGTTATTGAAGCAGAAACATTTAGCAGATTTCAGAGTAGAGCTGTATATATGTTAGTGTTAATTTTGTTAGTTTGTCAATGAAAACCTTTCATATTTTTGCCATGCTGTATAATGGTTAAACTGATTAAAAAAATTTTTTTTTTGTTCAAAATTATAATCATAATAATAAGCACAAATCAATAGAATGTGGACCAATAAACATGTTTTATTTTACTTCATCTAGTGTACTAGATTTAGTTTATTATAGGCTGCTTAATATATAAATTATCATTAATTACTTTGATATATGATAAAAGTGAGATTCCTAAAAGTAGATCCAGTAATTCCCAGTTGCAATAATGTTTCTCTATTAAAACAGTAGCGGTTGAGTAAGTGCGTTTATTCGCAATGAATCGCAAACAATATTGTTGAGATCTCATGACAGAACACGGAAGACGAACAGCTCACATGGATATCGCTAAATTCAGCAGACTTGTTTGTCTGTTTTTCAGATCAGCGTTGACACTTTTGTAATGAAAAGCCAGCACATATGTGACCAGTCATAAGGGTCAATTTTTTTAAATATAGATTTACACATCATCTGAAAGCTGAATAGGACAATATTTGGCTGAAATACAACTATTTGAAAATCAGGATTCTAAAGGTGCAAAAAAACTAAATATTGAGAAAATCGCCTTTAAAGTTGTCCAAATGAAGTTCTTAGATATTACTAATCAAAAATTAAGTATTGATATATTTACGGTAGGAAATTTACGAAATATCTTCATGGAACATGATCTTAATATCCTAATCATTTTTGGCATAAAAGAAAAATCTTTAATTTTGACCCATACAATGTATTTTTGGCTATTGCTACAAATATACTCGTGCTGCTTAAGACTTTTGGTTTTGTGGTGCAGGGTCAAATATGTATGCATGGCTGCCAGATTGCAAAAATTAAGCAAAACACTGGGCACAAATTGTATCCTTTTAAGAGAGAATTTCTAATTTGGGGATTTAAAGTCTTGATATCTGGCAACCGCACACATGAAAGCTCAAGTGCTGGAGGCATGCACAGCAGTCTGCAATAATATTTTGTCTCTTTCCTTTTAAAAAGTTTTGGTGTAGTTTTAATTTTTTAAAATACATTTAAAAAATTTAAAGTCTTGGGTTTTATTGTCAGCGATATTGCATGTTGATTTTTCACAGGTATCATTTATTGACCTTATTGTCTTGTTTTAGTCACAGGAAAAACGCTTGTCAACAAACATTTTTCTGCAAAAAAATGCAGTGATTGATGTATAGTTTTATATAGTTTATAGTTATTTTCAAAGCTTCAATGTACTATCATTATAAAACAACTTTATTATTGTTTATTTAATTCTAATAAGTTTTTGTTAAAAACTAACCAAAATTAAAAATAATTTGCTTATAATTTCTGCACAGAAGGGACATGGTGTTCTTTCCAAACAAAAGGAAATTATACCCATATCAGTATTGGCTATCAGCCAAAATGAGTTGAAAAATCAAATCACTAAACTTCAGTTGACTTGTTTTTCTGTTTTACTGAGCGTGCGTGTATGCATGGTTGCCAAATTGTAAAAATTAAGCAAAACTCCAGGCAGGAAATGTATCCTTGTATCCAACAGAGAAGCTATGATTTGGAGATTTGAACTCTTGATATCTGGCAACCGCACACATGAAAGCTCAGGTAGTTGAGGCATGCACAGCAGTCTGCAATATTATTTTGTCTCCTTTTTTTCCATGAAAGTAAGAGGTTTTGGTGTAGTTTCTCTTTTTAAAATATATTTTATCATCGACATAAAGATATTGCATGTTGACATAGTCACAATTATTTATTGACCTTAAGGTTTCGTTTTAGTCACAGGAAAAAAAGCTTGTCAACAAACATTTTTCAGCATAGTTTTCATTAACAAAATTAACACTAATACAGGATTTGACATTAACTGGTGCTCCCAAATTCAAAAAGTTAGGAGCACCAAATAAAATTTAGGAGCACTCAATGAATATTAAGGAGCACCACAACTGCCAATTGAGAGGAACGGCCAGCAACATCCTGATGATTAATAGCTTCACCAGTCGAACCTGATCCTGAATTCTTTACCACACACTTCTTTTTGTAATGCACTGATCTTTATTCTTCATGGCCGATTCTGATTGCAGATGCTTTACAAACAAATGGTCTGATTTTGAAAGCTTTTTTTTTTTTAAATAATTATTTGTTGCCTTTAGGGACAAGAAAGAATGAATTAGAGGCATTTAAATTAGAGGCAACCACTGCATTTTTTTAACTTAATCCACACAAAAATACTGCATGCATGAGCCGTTTTTGATTTAAATTAGATTATAATTTCAATATCTGAAGCAAAAACAGAATGAACTGACAGACTTTAGCTTTGTTAAATTATTCTACATAAAACCACTGGGCCAAACCACACATGGAAGATGACTTACTCCAGTAATCAGGCGCTGTTTGACAGTTTTATTTTATTTATTTATTTTTTTTTTGAGTATGCATGCTTTAAATGTAACAGCACTTGAACGAAATGTTTAGCCCATGCAAATAATGTACTTGTGTGATTGCAAATAATCACAGTGCACAATGTGAGTGATTGACGGCTAATATCTAAAATCTGCATTGAAGCTAAAAATGTAAAGATGAAGTTTAATTGGTTACGCAAGCTAATGTTGGATAGAACAGCTCACTGTATCAGCTCACAGCAGTCTGTGCAGTACTTAGCAAAAGTTCTGTAAAGAAATGAAAACAAGTCGCACCACAACAATTACTCGCTCCCAAATATATTTTGAGGTCATGCAGATTAAATTCCAGGAGCATATGTGACCAAAACAGTCGCAATTTCGAGCTCTGTAATATGTATGTCTACAGAAAACCGCTGCTTGGAGAAGTTACCAAGATGGAGGGATCTGACTCATAATGCATACGTCACCTCCATAAGCTCTTTTAGCTTTAAGGCTCTTCAGAGACCTCTGATTGTTTCAGGTTGTTCTTGAAGCAGAGCTGGTGGAAGTTTAGCTGTTAGCTTGCTGTTGTTGGCAGTTATGGTCCTGTGACCAACTTCAGGAACGTTTAGCATTCAGGGCTAGTAACTGGAGACCTGCTGGTTCAGTACCCAGGAGATCCATTATCACTGTGTTTCACTGTGTGAGCAAGGCATTTAACCCCAGGTTAACCCAAAGTTCTCCATTCTGTTGTGAAAGCACATAAAAGTTGCAAAACAAATTCCCGACCCTGGAACAGGGTTGTTGGATTCTCATTGCAGCAGATTTTCAGGAAAGGAGATATTTGTGATTTCGAATGTTTTAAACTTCAGTTTAGTTTACTTTAACTAAAGTTAACATACACAACTTTTGATTTTCAAAATTTTGAAAATTGGATGTATAAATAATATTTAAATAAAGATAAAATAATATGCTAAAATAAATGCTCCCTACATGTTGTTCATTGTAGTTAACTAACAGAAAGTATTACCAACTCAAATGTAAGAAATTATTTTTAACCTCAACAACCCCTGTTTAGTTTAGTCTTTTTTTAGTGTTTGACTGAATTTTTCTGACCATCTGGTTAACAGTGAATAACATGCTCTGGAGAACATTTTTACATTTCTGTATTTTTTATTTCTTCAGTGAGCCATTGTTTTTCGGGTATTGACAGAAAGGTCAAGTATGCGGCAGTTTATTTTTAACTCCTCGGTCATTTCATCGTGAACTAATCAAAAGAAACCGGAAAAATGTTGTGGCTGATATTCTTCAGTAGGACAGCTGCTTTTTTGCAGAGCCATCTAAGTATGCAAATGTCTTTTATCACGCTATGTCTAACAGCATCAGCTGCAACAGTCCTTTGGCAGGAGTGAGCGATTGTGATTGGGCAACATCATTCCTGCAGCAATAACTGGTAGTGATAGTTGGATCTATTAAAAGGTGGTGAAAGACTTTACAGACTAGGCCTCCGTTGAGATTTTTTTTTTCTTCAGCTAAACACTAGTAGTTTTATCTTGAAGGAATACATGGGCTCGGTTTTGATTATAAGCCAAATACCAACACTAGAGTGCCGCAACTTAAGATATTTCATAGGTATTAGATACTTGCAGATGTCTGTACATTACCAGTCAAAAGTCTCTTCTGCTCACCAAGCCTGCATTTATTTGATCAAAAGCGAAGCAAAATTTGTAAAATTTTGAAATATTTTTACTATTTAAAATAACCGCTTTCTATTTAAATGTATTTTAAAATGTAATTTATTTCTGTGATTTCAAAGCTGAATTTTTAGCATTATTAATCTAGTCACATGATCCTTCAAAAATCATTCTAGTATTCTGATTTGTGGCTCAAATCTTTCCTAAAAAATATAGTGTATAATATAGTATAGTGTATAATGTTACAAAAGCTTTTTATTTCAGATAAATGCTGATCTTTGGATATTTCTATTTATCAAAGAAATCCTGAAAAAATCCTGAAAAAATAAAAGTGATCAAATGTTCTAGAATCATGTGACACTAAAGACTGGAGTAATGATGCTGAAAATTTAGCTTTGGTCACAGGAATAAATTACATTTTTAAATGTATTCAAATAGAAAGCAGTTATTTTAAATAGTAAAAACATTTCAAAATATTACAGCTTTTGCTGTCTTTTGGATCATATAAGTGCAGGCTTGGTGAGCAGAAGAGATTTCTTTTAAAACATTAAAAATATCACTGTTCAAAAACTTTTGTCTGGTAGTACATATCACTTTGTTTTAAAATGTCAAGATCTCTTTATGTTGTTTTACAACAAAGTCCTATTCATTGACATCCATAGTTAATGCATTAATACTAGTGCTGTCAGTCAATTTAAAAAAAAAATGAATTAATCACATATTTTTTTCTAAAATTAATCACGATTAATCCCACCTAACATTGTTTTAAAAAATACATTGCAATAAATTCACTTTCAACCTTCAAATGAATGTAGAAACAACATGAAGACAAATATGTTTTTAATATTTGTATAATAGCTTTTCTTTTTATATATTTTCTTTTAATATGTGGCTTTGGTGCTAGTCAAACACCCACTGTTGTAATTGGCTAATATCTTAGGAAGCAAGTATGAATGCTGACACCGGAGAAAATAATCCAGAATAACCTTGAAGGGTTTATAAATCTGTATCCAGCTGTTCAATCTAGCCCAGGTAGCTTTTACCACACCCCAAGCCGTAAATATTAAGTAGCCATCAACAGATGCATTACATTACTAATGGCTTGGCTGCGGGATAAAGTTATAGTTTATATCTGCTCCATTTTTGATTAACGGCTTCTTAGCAGCGCCTTCGTCATATTTAGCTGATTCACAAATAATCTAAGCTGAAATGTCAAGCAAATTTATAGTCCCACATTGATGTGATCAGGCATTTTATTAAATGATCTTAAAGGTGATAATTTACCTAAATTCTGTTATTATTCACTTACCCTCATGCCGTTCCAAACCTGTATGACTGATTAGTCTGCGGAAAAAAACAAAAAAAACGATATGTTTGGATCCAAACATCATTGAATCCGTTTACTTTCCTTGTAGGGGCAAAAAATAACCGAGACATTTTTCAAACTATTTTCTTTTGTGTTCCACGGAAGAAAGTAAGTCACACCGGTTTGGAGGCCCTTCCACATGAGTAAACTATGACGAAATGTTCATTTTTGGGTATCCATTTAAGCTTCTTTTTCCTAATGCTAGGCTCCTTCGGAAAGTCATGCTGGTTTCCACAGCCAGGAGCAGCACAATTATCTTAATCTTTTTAACTTGTCTCAGCGTCTTAAAAACGTTTCAGCGAGGCACGCCGTAACGGTCAAAGACGTCCGTCAAGTGCGCATTACGCAGAAAAACAATTAAAATCAGTGCAGACTGACATGTTTTTGCAGCTAGATGCAGCAGAGTGGACGTGCCGTGCAGAACTTCTTTAAATTAAAAACACGGCACAGAGATGAACGAACACGTCTTACGTGAATGACCTCGAGCTGTATTTTTTGTGTGCTGGTAAAATGACTGTTCTGCTGCATCTTTATTACTTCACCTACTGGGCACCAGTGAGCAGGTCATGAAGGTGATAATCTAAAAGTAGAAAGTAGTGTTTCATTGGAGGCAATTATGTGCTGATGTGTTCAGTGAAATGTCACAATGTTGCAGAAGAGTCGTTTTTTAGTAGCTTTTGAGTTCTGCAACAAACTTTCGCAGGCAAAAAGGTCCATTGTCAATAGTGTAGCAATGCGTGAAGCACATCTCACACAAAAGTCACTTTCAAACCAAGCAGCTTCGTGTTGGTTCAGCTTGGTTGAACCGGATCCAAAGTCTTCATGTGGAAATCTTTCACGCTCACAAGAAATTTCTGATCGCATGGTTTCCTGGATTTTGCCAAACAGCGGTGGTCGCACCATTACAATGTGCCATTATACTACAATGGACTAATGCCCCATTACTTTTAAAGGATTAGCTCACTTCAGTTTCCGAACCCCCAAATCATCCAAGATGTTAATGTCTTTCTTTCTTCAGTTGAAAATAAATGAAGGTTTTTGAGGGAAAACGTTTCAGGATTTTTCTCCACATAGTGGACTTCAATGGGGATCAACGGGTTGAAGGTCCAAATTGCCGTTTCAATGCATCTTCAAAGGACTCTACACAACCCCACCTAAGTAATGCGATTGGATGACCGGTCATTTTGTGAAGAAAAAAACAAAAAATAGAAAAAATCTATACTTTTTGACCACATCTCATCTTGCACAAGCTCTGCGATGCGCGTCTACGACTTCACGCATTACGTAATCACGGTTAGTTCTTTGTCTCTGTACTTCAGTTTGAAAACAGGGTAGGGCCTCTTATTTTCTCCTCCAACTTCAAAATCGTTTGACATCGCTGTTTTACATTTGACTTTCTTTGCATGTTTGCTTTGTACTTCCGCGTACGTCACGTGTGACCTTTGCAAAGTGACTAAGTAATGTGTGAGGTCAGGCTAACGTAAGGCGAGGATTTGTGGTTAAAAAGTATATGGGTCATTCTGCAGAATTGGTGCAAACTGCTGTCCCACAATAAAAAAAACAGAATTAAAAAGCATTTAAGAATTCAAATCTTAGCTGTTTACTAAGATCCTTCTATTATCTATTGAAACCCACAATATATTTATAATATCAGTAAGCTTTATATATATAAAATCATCATTTATTTGGTCTGGGAGGTGGCTATCCCGAACCCTGATGAAAACAATATTGAAAAAAAAGAGATTTTATTCTGTTGTTGTTTTTTGATTTTTAAAAAAGTTAAGTTAAAAATAAGTATTTTATTTTTCTTTGTAACAACTTTATTTTAAAAAAATTGTCCTGCATTTTCATGTCACTTCCTGAAACAGTGTATATTTCAGTCCATTGACTGAGACTGATTTTAACTACACCCCTACGTTTATAATCTGGAGATATCATCATTTTGAGGTAAATGTGTTTAAAGATCTGAAAATCAGTGTGCAACTTTAAGCAATGTCACTACCAAACATCTTTTTTCTGCAATTAAGCACACTTTTTTTGAGTGTTATTCCATAACATTTAGTTTTTATATGTGCACAACTGTTTAGAACTGTGTCATCTAAGCATGTGCTGATGAGTTGTGATTGAGCTAAGTTCAAAACTATTTAGAATTGCCACTACCGTAACAGATACGCCCAAAACATGTCATAACTGTCTCGGTAGTGACAAAAGGGAACACCTATGTTTTAGTACAGTTATGCAGATTTTTAGGGTTTTAGTAGTGTTTTAGTATGAGGGAGAATATTCTGTAATGTGATGTGCTACCGAAGCATTACTGTCACTACTGAAAATGACCAAAACATGGGAGGTTCTGTCAGAAATAAGGTATATTGAATTATCAACTAAGATGCTGTGATAGTGTTTGGTTCAATGTATATTCAGACTAATGAATCCTTAACTTTGAAAACAGTATGATTAACTTTTGTCTTTTACAAAGAAAGATTGGAATCAAAATAGAAGAATGACATAGAAAAGTCATAAATCGTATTGTTAAAATTGTAATTCTTATTTACATCTAAAAACTTTCTAATAAAATAGCAAAAACATGTATATATATACGAGGTAGATGTAAACAGAATCTTAATATTTCAATATAACACTTCTTATTAAATTATGTATTACTGTGTTTCGGGGAGAGGGAAAATATTCAGAAACTTTCTAAAAATACAATATTAGAATTAACTGAGCAATTACTAGAAATGTTATCTTGGATATTCTACAATTTGCCTACATACAAAATTTGTGGGAAAAAAATGTTTTTTTCAACCAATTCAGTAGGATGGCCCATAAATGACCAATCATTCATCTTTTCTAAAGTCTTTGAAAAAATTATTTTATTGTTATTTATTTATTTGTCTGTTATTATTATTTTAGTAGTAGTAGTAGTAGTAGTATTTTTAAAGGTCTTTAATTTTTTTGAAGTCTACCAGGTGTGTGATGAGTTGGGGTGGGTTCTAAATTTACACAGTTGCTTTTTGTTTTATATTACTGTTCCCAGAAGAAATTTCAGTAAACAGTTGTTAACAAAAAAGACATATGACTAATCGTTTTGCTCGATAAGACACTTTTTCGGCTGGGATCATGTAGAGCCTCTTGAAGCTGCGTCGAAACTGCTGATCCACATTAAAGTCCACTATATGGAGAAAATTCCTGAAATGTTTTCCACAAAAACCTTCAATTCTCTTAGACTGAAGAAAGAAAGACATGAGCATTTTAGATGACATGGGGGAGAGTAAACAGTCAGGAAATTTTCGTTCTGGAAGTAAACTAATCCTTTAAAGAGAAAGTAATGGATGGGGATATTCCTGCCACATCATATCTAAAAACATTTAGAAATTGTGCTGGGATACCATGATGTAAACATGCAAAAGTACTTTTTGATCATAGATCACCTGGAATCATTTTGTTTTGCTTTTTAGGATCGTCTTGGATAGTGACAGGAATTCCCAGCGCTCCACAAAACGGAGTCTGCATGTTGAGGCTTTTAATATATCGTTTTGTCAGTTAAACGAGCAGCTAAATGCCAAGTTCAACTAAACACTCTAAAGAACAAGGTGAATTAAGGATAAATTACATTTAGACAGACTCTGAGTAACGGCTAGCCGACAGACGACTTATAACAACATCATCTTCAACGATTTCGTCTGAGGCTGTCAAAACATAGACCCTGTTTTAAAGACTGAAGACGAGCGAGACAAACATCTCAGCAGCTCCACTCGTGGGCGTCTCCCTCTTTGTGTCCTCCGCCTTTTCCACATTCTCTGCGCTGTGACAGGAAGTTGTGGGACTCGCTCGCAATGTTGCACCTGTTGCCGGGGCAGCGGGTCAACAAAACAAGCTGCCGCCCCCACGCAGGTCTGGGGATGGTGACGTTCGAGAGCATGTCGGATCTGTCAGCACTGTCATCTGAGCATGCTGGGAACTGTTGAGAGCTGTTAGGAGTGGTATAAAGGTAGACAACCTCCCCATTACTCAGCATCAAGGAGGCAGGAAGGTGTGACTAGGTGCAATTTTGCCTCCATCCTCAAATGAGCAGGCAACTGTCCTGGCACGAAAATTTGAAGAGGTCGATGTTGAAAAGAAGAGTCGGGTTGAGGCAGGAAAAACCCCCCCAGAGTTTTGCATCTATAAAAAGCAACCCACATTTAATAGCAATAAATGGATATCAGTCCCTTGGTGGGTGCATCCACCATTGTGAAACATTCATTCTTCCATATTGAACACCAATCAGTTTAGTTGGATCGATCAAGCCTGCTTTGATCAAAGCAGCGGCTGATTGTTTGCAGGATTTAACGTCTCATTTTCTGTAGTTCATCAGTGGTTTTGATGTCAGCGGGGGATATTCTTGGACAACTGACAGCAGTCTGTTCATGTCCGTTTAAAGCCTGCGTTTGGCTTTTGCACGCACATTTCCGTGTTTTTTCAAAACGTCTGGTCATTACCAGCATGTGGTTGTACGAGGCCCCCCGTCAGAGTCTCCGTCTGACCTGCAGTCGTCTACTGGCGTAAACAAAGGATACCAAAGGTTGTTGTAGATGGCGTTGGCGAAATCTTTCCATTGCCCCCATAAAGTGCTGATTCTGACGTTGCAGACGGAAATTTCTAAGTAATTAATGACAGCCAGTTGAAATCTGAAAGTAATCACGACGCTGTGTTGTGAGGTTAGAAGCTGTGCTCGCAGAGCTGTTGGGCCAGAAACAGAACGTGGGAGAAAACTGGAGCCTTTTTAGGCATCATAGGCATGCAAAGTGCTGTCTAGGTAGGCAGCTCAATCGCTCAAAAGTCATCCGAAGACCGAAAATGCGTTAATCAAGTTTAAGTCTACATCAGACATTTGAAAGTGCATGTCCAAAAAGGCTGTTGTGCACTAGGTTCTCAATTTAAGTATAAAATTTGTCCTTTTTGACAAAAGGCACAAGTCTAGGTTGGAATCGGAGGTGTTAAAGTTTAAACATTTGAAAGTGCATAAAAATGTTGTCTGGCTTTTAATATGAAATGTACTGATGTATTGGTAAGTAGCTCACTAGTTTACAACTTGAAGTGTAGATGTTTTGGCCATTCTTTTTGACCATTTTGTTCTTGCTACTTATTCCAATCCCAAAAATGCAGATTAACTTGCAATATGAGGTGTTAAAGTTAAAGTTTGGGTTTGAAAGTGCATATGATGACCAAAAATGCTGTTAGGCACTAGGATCTCAATTGGAGTATAGACGTTTTGTCCTGTAAAAAATAAAAAAATGCAGTTTAGGTGCACATGATGGGCAAAAAAGTTGTCCAGCTTTTGAATTGCAATGTACTGATGTCTAGGTAAGCAGCTCAGTAGGTTTTAACCTTAAGTGCAAAGATTTTGGGCATTCTAGTTGCAAATTTTGTTTTTTGCCACTTATTCCATCCCCAAAAATGCTGTTATACACTAGGTTCTAAACTGAAGTATAGAAGTTTTGTCCTGTTTGACAGAAGACACTTGACAAAAAATGCGGTTTAGGTTGGAATCTGAGATGTTAAAGTTTAAATTGAAGATTTGACGGTGCATATGATGGCCAAAAATGTTGTCTAACTTTTAATCTGAAATTTATTGGTGTCTAAGTAAGTTTTTTGCCACTCAAAAATACTGATTAAGTTGCTGTCTGGGGTGTTAAAGTTTTAATTAAACATTTGAAAGTGCACATTATGCCCAAAAATGCTGTTAGGCACTAGGATCTCAATTGGAGTATAGACGTTTTGTCCTGTGTGATAGAAGACATGACAAAAAAAATGCAGTTTAGGTTGGAATCTTAAGTGTTAAAGTCTAAATTGAACATTTGAAAATGCACATGATGGCCAAAAAAGTTGAAATATTTGAAATTTTTGAAATGAAATATTTGAAATTGCATCCGATGCCCAAAAATGCTGTTACGCACTAGGTTCTCAATTGAAGTATAGACGTTTGGTCCTGTTTGACAGAAGACGCATAACAAAAATACAGTCTAGGTTGGAATCCAAAGTGTTAAAGTTTAAACTGAGCATGTTAAAGTGCATATGATGGCCAAAAATGTTGTCTAGCTTGTAATATGAAATGTAATAATGTCTGGTTAAGTAGCTCACTAGGTTTCAACTTGATGTGTAGAAGTTTTGTCCATTTTGTTCATGCCACTTGTTCCATTCCCAAAAAAGAAAATAATAATTAACTTGCAGTCTGAGGTATTAAAGTTTAAAGTTAAAGTTTAAATTAAACATTTGAAAATGCATATGATGCCCAAAAATGCTGTTAGGCACTTGGTTCTTAATTAAAGTATAGAAGTGTTGTCCTATTTGACAGAAGACACATGACAAAAAATGCCGTCTAGGTTGGAATCTGAGGAGTTAAAGTTTAAATTGAATGTTTAAAAGTGCACATGATGGCCAAAAATGTTGTCTAACTTTTAATTTTGAAATGTATTGATGCCTACGTAGGCAGCTCACTAGGTTTCAACTTAAAGTGCAGAAGTTTTGGCTATTCCTTTTGGTCATTTTGTTTTTGGCCACTTATTCCATGCCCAAAAATGCTGATTAGGTTGCAGTCTGAGGTGCTAAAGTTTAAATTGAACATTTGTAAGTGCACATGATGGCCAAAAATGTTGTCTAGCTTTTAAATTCTAAATGTATTGATGCCTAGGTAGGCAGCTCACTAGGTTTCAACTTGAAGTGCAAAAGTTGGCCATTCTTTTTAGCCATTTTGTTTTTTGCCACTTATTCCATTCCCAAAAATGCTGATTAAGTTGCAATCTGAGATGGTAAAGTTTAAATGAAATATTTAAAAAGTGCATATGATGCCCAAAAATGCTGTTAGGCAGTAGTTTCTCAATTGAAGTATAGAAGTTTTGTTGCCGTCTAGGTTGGAATCTGAGGAGTTAAAGTTTAAATTGAACGTTTGAAAGTGTCTGTGATGGCCAAAAATGTTGTCTAGCTTTTAAATTCTAAATTTATTGCTGCCTAGGTAGATTTCAGCTTGAAGTGCAAAAGTTTTGGCCATTCTTTTTGTTCATTTAGTTTTTTGTCATTTATTCCATGCTCAAAAATGCTGATTAAGTTGCAGTCTGAGGTGTTAAAGTTTAAATTGAACATTTGACAGTGCATGCGATGCCCCAAAATGCTATTAGGCACTAGGTGCTCAACTGAAGTATAGAAGTTTTGTCCTATTTGACAGAAGACACATGACAGAAAATGCAGTATAGGTTGGAATCTGGGGTATTAGAAATTGAACATTTGAAAGTGCACATGATGGCCAAAAATGTTGTCTAGCCTTTAATCTGAAATGTTTTGATACCTAGGTTGGCAGCTCACTAGGTTTCAGCTTGAAGCGCAGACGTTTTGGCCAGTCTGTTTTTTTTGCCACGTATTCCATGCTGATTAAGTTGCAGAGGTGTTAAGGTTTAAATTAAACATTTGAAAGTGCTTATGATGCCCAAAAATGCACTAGATTTCAACTTGAAGTGTAGATGTTTTGGCCATTTTGTTCTTTTTTGCCGCTTATTCCATTCCCAAAAATGCTGATTACCTTGCAGTCTGAGGTGTTAAAGTTTAAATTGAACATCCAATTAATGTCTAATGACGCCTAAATAAACCGTCTAAGTACGCAGTTCACAAGGTTTAAAGTTTTACTCTTTTTTTTTAAATATGCATGATAACCAAATACACAATTTAGTTTGGTTTTTAAATTAAGTTCTTGAAAGTCCAAAGCAGCAAAGAAGGCAGTCCATTAGGTAACACTTTTGACCTTTGATCACTTGAACAAACGTATGATGCCTAAAAATGTCACTTAGGTAGGCAGATTTCAAGGTTGAACCCAAAGTGTTTTTGACGTGGCCTTTGAATGAAATGTTTTGGTGTACATTAAGCATCACTAGGTCGAGACAGTCCAGATGGCTCGCACTTGCGTGAATGTCATTTTCACGATCTTAAAATCGAATTAAACCTCTTAATCTGCGTCATCCAGCTGTAACCGTGTGAAGAGACCTTCACAAATGCTCCATCTGTATTTCATAATATCTGATTTTGCAGCACTGTTGAATGCAACATTTGACCTTATGCCATGTCAAAAATTTTCTTTTCATTTGTAAGGCTAGGTGGGGCTGTCAATACCACTCACATGTCTGTAGTTGAAAGCCCATGCCCCACCCTCGCTATCCCATGAACTTCTTGAAGACAGGTCAACCTTTTTTGTCTTCTCTAATAGTCTTATTACATCTCTCTCTCTCTCTGCTAACACACCTGAAGTAAAAAGTAAATCTGAAGATGTGTCATCACTCCTGTGTGCTTGGGTTTGCCCATACTTGATCTCAATTCTTGTAGATTATTCTTCTAAATATTCTTCTCTAAGTGCCTTGGGCTTATAACCATCACTCAGTGATGGGTTTATTTATATATACACAGTGCTGTTCAAAAGTTTGGGGTCAGTAAGACTTAAGATCACCAAGGGTGTGTTTATTTGATCAAAGATACAGTTATGTTGTGAAATGTCATTGCAATTTACAATCACTTTTTTAAAATGTATTTTAAAATGAAATTTTTTCCTGTGAATATTTAGCATCATTACTCTAGTCTTCAGTGTCACAAGATCCTTCAAAAATCTTTCTAATATGCCGATTTGCTGCTTAAGAAATATGATTGGCAGTGTTGAAAACAGTTCCGCTGCTTAATACTGGAATGCATAACTTTTGTTCAATTTAATGCATCCTTGCTGAATGAAATGAAACTTTTAATTTCTATGAAAACATAAGTAGAACCTCAACAGTGGTGTGTCTGAACATAGAACTTGAAACCAGTTTCAAGATGGCTTGGCATAAATCAAGATCTTCCTTTCCTTTAAAAACTGAGGCTTAGCCAGACATGTTTGCAGCACAACATATCCAATTTCCTAAACTTGCTCACAGCCAGGCTGACTATTTTTATAGATACATCTGGTTTATGCCAAGTTAACCTTAAACTGACCAGATAATCCGCCTGACAAGATCCTGTTTACTTTAGCATGAGCAAACAGTTGAAAACTCAATATTAAAACATGTGTATCGCTCTAAAATTGATCTAAGTCTATGATGCTTTCTGCCGTAGCTTCTGGAATATGTTGGGAAAGGGAAGAGCATCATGGACGTCGGTCTGGCTCAGGCCCGGCAGCCTCTCACGACACGAAGTCACTACTTTGAAGTGGAGATCGTGGATCCCGGAGAGAAGTGCTACATCGCCCTGGGCTTGGCAAGAAGAGTAAGTCATTTGCTGTATTGTTCCTCACTTATAAATTCCTTGGTTTAAAAGCATCTGCTAAATCAGTGAATGTTGGGAAGGGTTGCATGGATAACAATTACCACGGTGTCACACTGTGGAGGTTAAGTTTTATTTAAAGATATTTTTGGCAATAGTGTAGTCTTCTGATCAAAAATTCCCAGTGGTTTTTATGGTCAAGGCCTGAACAAGAAGAGCTGTGTACAGTAAGCTCTGGATATACACCAAGATCGCAAATGTGGCTTCGCAACACTGTGTCCTCATAACACTTAGAGTCTGACATTATAAAATGCCCTGAGGTGCAGAATGCAAATAGAACAGCCTTTTGAGAGAATCACCCTGAACGAACAGTTCATCTATCTGTCATGATTTACTCATCCCCAGGTCATTCCCATATGACTTAGTTTCTTCTGTCAAATGGTGACCAGTGGCTGTCAAGCTCCAAAAATGCATCATAAAAGATTCAGAAAAGTAGTTCAAATGACTCATGCAATATTACAAGTCTTTGCACAGTCATTGTACAAACAACAGACCAATTATTTCGTAAAAACCCTCCCTTCTGGCATAGCTTTCAAATCTTAAATATCAAATCTGTTCAGAATATAATCAACTACTTTTTAGTGTATATTTATATTTGTTTTTGCCATTACGTTTTGTTGTAATAAAGCAGTGTGTTAGTCTAGTATTATTTATTAATATAGTTTTATTAGTAGTTAAAATAGGCTTTTATCTTAATACTTTTAGTATTTATTTATTTATTTATTTTAGGAGTCGACTGATATGTGTTTTCAGGGCTGATGCTGATAGCGGTTATTACAGATCAAGAAGACCGATAACCGATATTTTGAACCGATATATATATATATATGTCTTGTGTAAAAAGAGTAGAAATTAATGTCAAAATTAAGAATAGCAAGGGCTCCAACAAAAACTTACTTTAAATGCTTGTAAATTATTTTATCGGCAAATTGGTTTTTAAAAAGACCGATATGATTATTACAGGTCAAGTAGACTGATAACCGATATTTTGAACCTATATATATATATATATCTTGTGTAAAAATGAAAATTAATGTCAAAATTAAGAATAACAAGAGCTCTGACAAAAAACTCTTTAAATGCTTTTAAATTATTTTATCTGCAAATTGGTTTTGCAAATGACTAATAACCATAAAAGTGCTTAATATCAGGGCCGATAATCTTTCAGGAGAT
>JAHKKF010516904.1:0-26716 GCA_019740295.1 Labeo calbasu | reverse complement strand
TTATTTCGTACTGCCCTTCAGAGGCTACAGAAGATAGGTAAATGTTTCCCAGAAGACAAAATAAGTTACATTTATCCTGATCTTCAAATTTAAAAAGTTTTCACCCCCAGCTCTTCATGCATTGTGTTTCCTTCTGGAGCATCAGTGAGTGTTTGAACCTTCTGTAATAGTTACATATAAGTCCCTCAGTTGTCCTCCGTGTGAAAAGATGGATCTCAAAACCATACAGTCATTGCTGGAAAGCGTTAAAATACACAAAAATGCTGGAAACCAAAAGAATTTGTGGAACCTGAAGAATTTTTCTGCAGAACAGCGGGCAGTTTAACTGTTCAGGACAAACATGGGATTAATGAGCAACTATCACTAAACAAAAAAACACAGCTCTGGATCATTCAGGTAACAGCACAATATTAAGAATCAAGGGAATTTCAACTTTTGAACAGGGTCATTTTTTGTAAATTCAGCTATTGTTTTCTCTTGTGGACTATATGTAAATGTCTTTTATGTGAAATATCTTATTCAGGTCAGTACTAAATAAACAATAACGTGTATTTTGTATGATCCCTCTTATTTTGGTAAAATAATTGACCTCAACCGTAGTCTCTCATATCATTTAAAGGATATTTGCTGTTTTAAAAATTATTTTCTATGCTATAGGAACATTTAAGTGAACTTTAAAATGGTAAAAGGTGATTAAAACTGTATAAAGTATACTAAAGTATACTTTAATTTAATTATATAAACAAATAAATAAAAATACAAAATAAAAAAATTGAATTTGAAAACAATATATAAAAATCACATACATTTTAATTTAAAAAAAAAAACGTTAAAAACTGCTTAACTGATGACTAAAAAAGTTTTTGAAAAGTCTTTTAATATTGTGAAATATTACATTTTTAAAAACTCTTTTAATATATGAAATTTATATAAAATTCATTTTTTAGCAGCCATGACCCATTAGGAAATAATTCTAATATGCTAATTTGGTGCTCAAACACATTTCTTATTATAGTCAATGTAAAATGTTTTAATAAAGTCATTATTTTTGTTTTCTTTGCGCACAAAAGTATTCTTGTAGCTTCACACCATTACGGTTGAACCACTGATGTCACATGGACTATTTTAACAATGTCCTTACTACCTTTACAGGCCTTGAATGTGTCAGTTGCGTTGCTGTCTATGCAGGGTCAGAAAGCTCTTGGATTTTATCAAAAATGTCTTAATTTTTGTTCCGAAGATGAACAAAGGTCTTACGGGTTTGGAACGACATTACAGGATTTTCATTTTTGGGTGAGCTATTCCTTAAATATCTATAACCTTATTGCACAAAAGTTCACATGCACAAAAAAACGAATGACGCATAATACATTTAAGGCAAACCGCTTACAGCAGGCAACGACAATTTATAGAGGATGAACTTAGAGATGCAACTTCTCCAAGACAGTCATCCTACTAGTAAAAAAGCAGAGCTCCAGGAACAGGCCTGGCGGGTTCAGCAGCAAAAGATGACCCTGGTGAGCTGAACTCCTGTCTAGCACCATTAAGACACAATAAAGACTCAGTATAAGTGAACAGGTCCCAGCTGGTACAGGGCAGAACACTACATTGATCGCTTCTTCCTTTCCTAGCAGGGTCAACCTGGATCATGACTGCTCCAGGAACACTGACAGGAAGAGAGTCTGAGGCACTTGTTGTCAAGCACTGAAACAGGAGTCCTGAGGCAAGCTCAGAGGACACGAATCTCTCATAGAGCAGCGAAGTAAGGTCTCACTTGATCATGATTCTCAGTACAGATGTTAACTGTGATAAAGGGCTCTCATCTTCCCATTGGTTTTCAGCATTTAAGCAGAGTTTTAAGATGAGTTAAGCAAGTTAGCAAGAAGGCAACTGGTTGGTGGCAGCCCAGCTCTCACAAAAAAAGTTCTTATCGAGCACTGAAAGCCTCCGTGGGCTGCTTAATAAATGTGAAGTCAATGTGACCTGAAGTCTAATAACCTACTTGCACTTCAGTATGTACTTGTGCAATCATAATCTGATTACTAAAGGGACAGGTGCACTCATTTACTCACTGCCAAGAAGTCAATGGTGGGCCAAAACAACAACTGACTTTAATTGACAATAAACACTGAGACATATTTCATAATTTCTTTTTAAGAAAGAAAGATCATACAGGTTTGGAATGCAGAACACAGTCAGAAGAGAAAACCTGCATTTACTG
Source organism: Labeo calbasu (assembly GCA_019740295.1). Lineage (NCBI taxonomy): Eukaryota > Metazoa > Chordata > Actinopteri > Cypriniformes > Cyprinidae > Labeo > Labeo calbasu. Next base: position 24,495 of record JAHKKF010516904.1, on the reverse strand, counting down.
TTTCATTTAATTCAGTCCTAGGCTCAAACATGGCGTCTCATTTCGCCTCTCCCTTCATCTGATTCTCTTACCTCATCTACTCACGATGAGATCAAAGCAGCCGTCCTCGATAATGTGCGCAGAGGGAAGAGTTTCTGATCAAATGCGGACTTATTAAAATTCAGGTTTGTTCAAATGTGCTATGTTTTACACTCTGAGTGACAGCTGGATGACGTGCTAGCAGCAGTGCACATTTTGCAAAGAAAAATTAGTTTTTTTTTTTACATATCACCCACAACTGTGGGAAGCACAACTTAGTCTCTGAGGTCTGAATGAATTAAAACAGATCTAATACAAGAGCGCTATTGAGAACTGTGGCTTAAATACTAGTTAATATGTGTTTATTGCACAGACTGATCAAAGTGAAACTATTTTAGATGAAGAAAATGTTAATAGAATAAAATGAAATGCAGAAATTGTCTGTAGAACAAGCCTTCATTATAAAAACTGTGACCTTGGATTCCACAGGCTAATCCGTCTTGTCTCTCTCGACTCGTTTCAGTATTTCTGCTCGCTGAGATTGAGAAGGAATTACTAGTGTAAGTGTCTGAGAGTGAAGCAAGGGATTACACTGACTGAAGAGCGGGAAAGGATGTACCACCTCATTCTAATCCAGGTGACATCACAACATGTTAATGCAACCATTAAGTTCTGCTTATTCAAAGACTGCAATTCTTTTAACTTCGTTGACTAAACTGAATCTAGAAGTGCATGCCCATAAGATTCCTCAGCCAAGTGGATTTTGAATACAATTTTCAAAGCAAAATCATTTTAATATTTGATAATTAAGTTGCAGGGCTGCACGATAATGGCTAGACTGATCATGATTATTTTGATAAAAAATTATAATCACGATTATTAATAAGATTATTCTATCAGGGTAAATAACATTTCATGTGTCCTTTAACCAACCTCCACTGACTACATATACAATGACATTTAACCAACTATGATAATAAAAAAACTCATGGTTTTGGTTAGTGTTTTTTTTTTATCTGTATTCACATTAGATTTTCTAAGTGACAATTTGTTCGCAAATAAGACTCAGATCGCGCAGTAAATTTGCTCAAAGATCGTTAATATACACTGATTGCCATGCCGCTTTCAAAAACTCCTAATGTAACTTAAAATTATTCCAATATATGTACTTTTTCCCTATTGTATTGCCACAGGTAGCAAAAGCCCATTCCTCAAACAATGGATCTATTATTAAAACTCTGTGAAAGTTTGATCATGGCAGATTTGGTTACACAAGCAGCACAAATGGCTTGTGAAAAAACACACACTGTATGACACTTTCATGTAAGCAGAATATCGCTGTAGAGATATTGCTAAACTCCGGCACATGTATGTTTTCATATCATCAGCGCTTGTTCCACCATCAGTGGGCGTGCACACAGGGTTGCCAGTGCTCCTATTATGCCTTTTCAAATATGACCTTTCCAGCAGTGTGTCATGTAGCTGTATGTGGACATAAACTATCTGCAAAGTTGTGAAGCCAACAGTGCACGATAAATAAAGTTACTGTCTATCAAAAAAAAAAAAAAAGAGTCGGCTCCCAATCTCCTGAACGAGTCGTCAAGAATTCAAATCTTTTTGTTACGGCTATACGTCACAAAGTAACACATTTGCAGAATGTCCGCCCACGTTCTACGTCGCAAACAACTTGCCCACCCAAAAACACAGTAAGATTTCCATGTGGTTTACGTAATGTCGAGAAGACACTGTATTCTATGCTGTGAGAGTAAATTTGTTTTATATTCACTTCCAACAGATGAACCTACAAAGATTGTATTTTCTAGCGATCGCTCAAAATACGTAGTTGTGTATGTTATGTTGTGTAACAACCCTGCACATGTCATAACTCACGCTTCTGTAGTTCTGTTGTTCAGCTGTGAGCCCACTGTAATCTAAAAATTTGTAATTGATGCAGCTTGACTGTCTGTCTTTCTCATTAGTTGGAGTAATGATAAAGGATGGCGCACGAAGCAACTTTCACAACGAATGCGGAAAGCGTTGCGCTATGAAACCCATTCATTTTAATTGCTTGCACCGCGTGCGAGCGGAGCACACCACTGGCGCACAAGGTGCGCACGCCGCGCTCTGACGGGCTGCACTGAACCCAGCGGCCACCGCAGCGCTTTCCATGTTCGGTGTGAAAGCCGCTTAATCCATTATACAATGTTGAGGTTTACAACATAGAGGTGTGCCCGGTTCGGTTACGTAAGCAAATTGCAAGCACTTTCCACGTAGTCCGTGCTAACTTGTCGATCAGCCACTTCAACCGTTTCATCGTCAGACTCCGGCTCAAATTGGTAAGGTAAAATCGATGCCATCTTTTCTATGTATTGACAAGTCTCCACGGCTGTCATTCAGTTATGGCAATGGGCATTTCATTTTCCCAACATGTGCTGTACGCGGTAGACCAATCATAAAGGACTGCGCCATCTGACCAATCATAGCAGTGAGGGCTCATGGAAAGGAGGTGTTTAGAGCGACTGATTCTTCGAACTGCTTCGCACGAATCGTTTACGTATCATTTACAAATTAGGTAAAATTAAATCTATTTTTGGAGAAAACTTAAGTGTTTTTTGACCTTGCATACATGTAAACCTGTTTTAGGAGATTCATAAAACAATATTAGTAATCTTTAAAATGCCATAATAGGAGCACTTTAAAAAAGAAAAGCTCTGTTTTGGGGACTTAATCTCTTCACATCTGGCAACCACACGCTTGAATGCAAGCAAAGACTTGTTAGCAATGCAAGATAACGCACATGCCAAATTAAAAACACGTTTTCAGGATAAATAACGAGCTGGCTAATATCGTGACAATAGTTTTTAATTAATCGAGAAAGGTGGATAACGTTATCAAGATTAAAATATGATTAATCGTGCACCCCTATTACAAAAGAAAATTTGTGGCAGAAATCGCAATTTAAAATGTTCTCAGTCCAAATCGGGACAAACCTCTTCTGCGTTAACCTGAAAATTCAATCATGATTTGCTCAACCTTGTGTTTTCCATGTGGAACATAAAATTATTAGCAATTATGAAAATGTCAAGACTGCTCTTTTCCATTAAAATGCATTATGATTAAGTCATTTAAAGCAATTTTTACTAATTTCTTAAATATAATAGTAACACTTTATTGGGTTTGAGAGGTTGACAAGTTTTATTTGTTAACATCAGTTATGCTATTATATTAGTTATTATAACATTTAACATTATAACATTTATTTGATAAAAAATACAGAAAAAAACAGTAATACTGTAAAATATTATTGCAATTTAAAATGTAATTTATTCCTGTGATGCAAAGCTGAATTTTCATCATTACCCCAGTCTTCACTGTCACATGATCCTTCAGAAATCATTGTAATATGCTGATTTATTATCAATGTTGGAAACAGTTGTGATGCTTCATACTTTTTTGGAACTAGTGATACTGTTTTCAGGATTTAAAAAAAAAAGTTAAAAAGAGTAGCATTTATTCAAAATAGAAATCTTTTCTTACAATATAAGTTTTTACTATCACTTTGTATCAATTTCCTTGCTGAATAAAAGTAGTAATTTCTTTAAAAAGATTTACTGACCCCAAAGTTTTGAACAGTGGTGTATATTGTTACAAAAGACTGGAGTAATGAAGGTGAAAATTCAGCTTTGATCACAGGAAAAAAATAGATTTTAATGTATATCAAAATAGAAAAACAAAATGTTTATATACATCATAATAATATTTCACAATATTAAATTTTTGATCAAATATTAAACTTTTTGATCAAATAAATGCAGCCCTGATGTGCAGAAGAAACTTCTTTAAAAAACATTACAAATCTTACTGATCCCAATCTTTAAATTAAATTAAATTTAATTTAATTTAATTCAATGAATAAATGGAATGAATGAATGAATGAAGTACTTAGGGTACATTTCCCTAAACAGATGTGAATTGCATTAGTCTTTTTTGTGAATTAGCATTATCTCTCCCATGTTGACTATCTTGTAGAGTAAATGATGTGGACAGTGTGTTCTTTTGGCATTAATGCCGCTGCTGAACATCCAAAAATTGAACTAGCTTCATCAGCTGTTTATTTTGATCAAAGCTGAAGCCAGATGGCCCCTCTGTGTGTTACATGAGAAGACTGCTGATGGCAAGAATGCAGTAAATGATGAGTGACAGAAATCTACCGAAAAAAACACTGCACAACTGCCCTTCAACAAAATTCCTTTAGACATGTTGACAATTCAAGCAGAAAAGATACCAAAGTCTTTGAAAGACAGCTAAAAATACAACTAGATGTTTACATTTTCTGAAAAAAAGTGGTGCTTGCTTGTACAGAACATGAAGCTTGTACAAATGTCAACACTTTCCAAAGGCACCAAGGACCCTTTGGTGTTCAGAGAGAGAGATGGAGCAAAGACCCCCGTTACATATTGTATAAAAGTGAGTGTTGCATTTCAAGCCTTACCCATAACAGAATAAACATACTCCCATATCCGAGAAAGCTCTTTAATTTAATCAAAAATTTGATTTGTGCTCCAAAGATGAACGCAGGTCTTACGGGTTTGGAACAACATGAGGCTGAGTAATTAATGAGACAATTTTCATTTTTGGGTGAACTATCCCTTTAACAAGTACATAATAATAAGTACATAACTATAGGCAACAATAATGATACTTGCTTTACCGTTGACCACAAATGAACCAACATGCACTGTAAACTGCTTTTCCTACATGCTCTCCGGTGTATAAGCAGCAGTAAAGAGAGACTGTGTGTGAAATGTCAAAGTATTGAAGGTTGTCTCCATTGATCACTGCTCTGCTCCCCAGCATTTTTCAATCTTGCAACACCAGACTGCTGTCAGCCTGCAGTATTGATTTTTCTGTTTATTGTTACTTCGTTTACAGTGCTTGTATCAACCCTTCATGACCATTCCCAGCCCACTCCATCTGCGACTATAAACACAGATATGTACGTAGGCTGTCTGCTGAATTAACATAAACCGATCTAGTTGCAAATGATTTGCAAATGATCTCCTTTCCTCTCTCAAACGTCTCATTATTTTCGTTCCACTAGAGCAATTCATAAACAAGAACCTAAACTCAATTAAACACACGATGTTCAGGTTGAAAAGTTCATCAGATCTTCAAAGCAACGTTTCGGTTTTGAGCTAAACAGTGCGCCGTGTGTGAGCTCTGCGACTGGGACGAGTGGGAGTGAAAGGATTGATGGAGAAACGAAACAGAGAGGAACTAAAACCCCAGCCCTGTGTGATGAGACCGAGACGCCGGAGGAGGGAGGAGATCTCCATAGATCAGAGGTGAAGGACGAGAGGGATGAAAGAAAGATGGCACCCACTTGGGGAATGATTGATACAATGGAATGCATTAGAGAATCCACAGCATGTCAAATGGTAATGCGAGCTGAAGTGTTTTCTTGTTATCAGTTTGTAATCCTTAAGTCAGCCAGTACTGAATTTCAGACTTAAATAAGGTATGTCCTTTCATGGAGATTGTAGAAATATGAGCAAAATATGTGCAATCGCAATGTTTTCATAAGTAATTAAGCTATCACCTTTCCCCAAATACTCCTACTATATATATAATTTTTCATTACTGTATTATAGTAATGAGAACAAGATTATTTCGCATTTGGGGGATTGCCTTTGGAATCTGACTAGTCCTACAATGCAAAAAATTGTTAATGCTTCTAAAAATATGCTTCATTTTCTTTATGCAAAAATACACAATGGTGCTAAAGACATTGTTAAAACAAGAGAAAGCTTCTTTAAAGAACGGATTGTGTGATTCCCAATCAGGCATGTCCCTGCATCCCTTTCTTATAGCGAGCTCTTTCATCTCTTCTCAGACTGTCAGGGGCTTACTGCATCTGGCTCCAATGAGCGCTTCCCAGGCAGCATAAAGGAGAGATGAGCAATAGAAATCTTTCAGGGAAAGTGTAGCAGTAATTCCATTTTAAAGCCTAAAGTGAGAAAGATGTAATTTTAGCCTCTCTGCTCTTATGGGAGAAAAGGGAAAACTCTGGATTTGGCTGAGGAGACAAAAAGGGTTCATTTTGAAACTGTATCACATTCCCTCATGGGCAGTAGGCCAAGAAAAGTACAAATACAAGACGTATCAGAGCAGTGCCAGTTCATATTTGAGTAATGATTTATGGAGTGTGATATAATCTGTATAATCTGATTACTGATAATGCAAGGATATTTTAGTAACTGAGAATGATCTCTAAATTTCTAAATAACCTAAATATGTTTCTCACACAAAGCAATCTAAAGACATCGTGACGACAAAATAAGGGCGAGTTAAAGGGATAGGTCACCAAAAATGAAAAATCTATCATTAAACAGTCACCCTCATGTTGTTCCAAACCCGTAGGACCTTTGTTCATCTTCGCAACACAATTTAAGATGTTTTTGATGAAATCCAAGAGCTTTCTGACCCTGCATAGACAGCAATGCAACTGACATGTTCAAGGCCCAGAAAGGACAATCAAGGACATTCTTAAACGGGTCATTGGAGCCCTATTTTCCACAAGTTGATATGATTCTTTAGGGTCTTAATGAAAAGTCTGTAACATACTTTGGTTAAAATTTCTTAATGGTAATGTAAAACAACACCCTTTTTACCTTGTCAAAATCAGCTCCACAGACATCAACCCGTTTTGCTGCATGTTGCTTAAAATGCAAATGAGCTCTACTAATCCTGCCCCTCTCTTTTGTGAGGTGATGAGCCAAGTTCTGAGAGACTGTTTACCTTAGCCACATTTAGTCACGGAACTTGCTAACTAGCACATTATTAGGAAAGGCAATTGCAAAGATTCACTAAAAACCCTTATACTCACTTCTGCTCTAGGTGTAGCTGGACCACGAATGATTTGCTTGAACATAGACATATTTATGTAGATCGGGAGGCACATTACCTTTACAAACAAACGTAATCCACTGTGTCTTCAGCGGCTCAGATGTCAGGAGTAAATGACGACCACTATCTTCATTATTACATTCAACAACAAAACACCTCCATCGCATAGGAGCCGTTCTTCTCTACATCCTTGCTCCGGCATTGAAACAATAGCGGTCATAGGGTTACAGCTCACTCAGGGCAGGCCTAAGCTGGGTTGCCAGGTTTTCACAACAAAACCTGCCCAATTGCTACTCAAAACTAGCCCAATCAAGTTTCGAGGGGGGTTCCCCGGTAAAAACCATGTTCTGGGGGGATAAAATCAGGTTTTTCGGCGGCGCTCCTCCAGTAAAATCTGTGTTCCACAGATGAACGAAGGTCTTATGGGTTTGGAATGACATGAGGGTGAGTAATTAAAGACAGAATTTAAGTTTTTGGGTGAACTATCTCTTTAAGAAGCTCTATTATCTTTTTTCCTTATTTGTTGTTTGGGTATAGACGAACATTAGACCTCGAGTGACTTTAATTTGTTGTTTAAATGTTAACACAATCATGGCATGGAAAAAACTAATTATTTGTACACTAGCACAAAGTAATAATAGGAAAACAAACAGCACTTGCTCAACCTGAAGCGCAACGAACCGCTGCGAAATGTTTTCTATTTTCGGCGTGTCCCTTTTTTCCATGCCCTAAGCACGCTGGGCCTTCCTCCCTGACCCCGTGTGCACCAATTAAAAGGCCTCTAGCCGGTAAACCTGTTCTAATGGATGACATATGAACTGACTAATCATGTGGAGAATTGAGTGCCTCCTGCGAGCGTGTGTGTGTGTATACGGGGAGGATTGTCTCCTCTGAACCGCCTCATTATGGTTCTGGCGTGTTTGTTTATCAGAGCGCCGCTCCACCATGGCCCCTCAGCCCCAGCCCTGCTCCAGAGATAACGGTAAACGCCCGTGCCGCCAACTCTGCCGCAGCCTCTGCCGTTGTTGATTACGCTCACGGTATCTGCCTTCTGAGAGGCCTATTTGAAATTACAAACATTCTCCTCTCGCATTTCTCACTTTCTCATTTGAATAAAGAGGACAGACGGGGTAATTAACAGGGTATTTAAAAAAAAAACATTGAAAAGGGGGGCGAGCAAGGAAGAAAGAGTGCAAAAGAGGGGGAGAAAAAAAGAGAAGAGTGGTGGAGAATAAATGAGAGCAGCCATCTCTCCAAGGCCTTCTTAATGGGCTGTGACAGGAATTTATTAACAGTTAGAGCAGTGTTCAATCAAAGCGCCTGCCCGGATGAGTTGACAGTGCCTCAACTACAGTGGACCTTTGGATGGCCTCACACATCTGTGGGGCCCTGAGGGGCCCCAGGGACACTCACACCAAAGCAGTTAGAGAGTCAAGAAGAGGGGAGGGATGACAAGGCTTGCAGTAAATTATCCTCTTGAGTCAGATGATGCATATTTCGGACCTGCGTTTGTTTACATTAATGGCTTTTCATGCGCTTGTTTCCTCTCTAAATTGCACCGAAATTTCGAGTGAGTAAAGCACGATTACACCTCAGAGATTTCGGTGTTAGAAAAACGAAGCCAAAACTGTTACGCCACTAACGAAGGGTACAATAAAACACTGCAGAACACATACAGGATGTGTGAAGACAGATTGGCCATGGTGATGAAGGCCACTCTAGATTGCAGGAGCATTATTCAACCTAGTCCTGACAAACAACAATTACCCCAATCGACAGATAACGAGAGCAGGGTGATCATTCAGTGACGGGACGTCCCATAAAGCAGCGAGGCATTACCATACTCGTGCTATACATCTCTCCACCACTTCACCAACTTGTTGGAGCTCCAACGGTGATGAAGGATTCAGTAAATCAAGCCTGAGCTCCATTGGCACGACAAACGACGCCACTCAATCAACAGGACAATGGCATGACTCTATTAAAATGCGCAACCTAGCCTACAATGGGATGAGTCAGACAGCCGGTCTCCATTATGTTTCAACAAACTGACCTGAGTGCTGATTTTCAATCATCCATGGCCTCATTACTTTCATGCATGCGTCCATTTGCTCATTCAAGCTGATGTCTATCTGCCGATTCATCCATCAGTCCATATATCTTTCCTTCTATTATTCTTCAGATAGATAGATGGATAGATAGATCTAAAACTATACACCTAAAAATTATACATTTTTACTTGAATGTCATGTGACTATTAGCCAACATCAGACATCCTTGAACATGCAAATGCTGTACAGGCAGATGACGGAGAGCTGTAACACATCTGCTCTCCACATTCTGATGCAACCTTGACCTCCCCTGAGTTTGACATCCTTTATTCCCTCAACATGGTCGCCTCATCCAGCATGTTATTTGCAGCTGGCTATTTGGCCGGCGAAAAGCTCCAGGGCCCTTGTCACATGAGCATTTCCACACCGGCTGCCTTTCATGAGCATGCTGCAGTTTTTAATAAGGCAGACCCAATGGCAGAGAGCAGCGCAAAAAAAAACGAGATCGTTTTGCTTTTACTGCAAAAAAGTCATGAAATCTATGAGTCGTCAGGTCGGTTTTCAAACACTATGGCTTCATTATGCGAGTGAATATGGCATTGCTTGCTATGTTAAAGGACACTGTAAACAGGTTCTGAACAAGATCTCTGCAGGCAGTGAAGTGGCCTGTTTTGGGTTTATATATCCAGTACATTACAAATCTCCCATGCTCAAGAAGGCTGCATTTTTTAAAAGAAAAATACAGTATAAACAGTAGGGCTGTGCCCTAATAGTCGATTAAAAGAGGCTTGGTCGACCAAAATTTTATTAGTCGCTTAGTCGCAGGAAAAAAAAAAAAGAGTCACGCAGTCCATGACGGAGAGAACGTTAACAACTGATCTACGTGGTAATATAGTACATCGGGTAGGACATCCAAACGCTTACCTATCATTCACTGACCTCAAATATGGCTTTTCATCTAAAATATGTAAGTAGTAGCAACTTTATATGGCCGCTCAATCTAATGCTAACCTACCGTTGGTGCTGTCACTTGCTCTTAAAATACTCCATCATTTTTGGTCATACAGATAAAAGTAATACATCTTTCAATTCTGTAAAGATTCCACTTTTATTTGTGCGTACTCAGAATAACAACAAAATATTGCGCTTTTGTAAAATAATGAAAGCAAACAGGATGTGCTTTCTGCCATCTCGGTCTCTGTGAACTTGATCACAAAACTTTAAAACTCTGTGTATACTTGTCTTACAGACATGAAAAACATAGGCTATAGAGAGTGAATATAAATATTTATAATTTAAAATAGCTGTTTTCTATTTGAATATATTTTAAATATAATTTATTCCTGTGATGGCAAAGTTGAATCTCACGATTCAGCCACTATTCCAGTCTTTAAAATCATTTGATCCTTCAGAAATCATTCTAATATGCTAAATTGGTGTTCTAGAATGACTTATTATTATTATCCATTTTGGAAACAGCTGGAAGAATGTCTTTCTTTACAGTCACTTTTGATCCAACTGAATACAAGTATTAATGTATATATGTTATATACTGCATATACTGCCAATAATTTCGTATTTTGTTTAGAATGTATTATTTTAACATCTGATGTACAGTAGGAGTGTTCCTGTGTCAGTGCATTCGGTTCACAAAGAATCCATGACATGAATGTATACCACTTCAGATAAAAGGAGCTGTCAAATGTAAAATGTCCAAAACATAAATGGTTCTAACCTTATTAACTTCCAGTACTTCTCTTCTCTCTTCGCTGGCTGCTCGCATTTGATTGGCCATTCGGTCATCCAGTTTAGAACTGTCATCCTCTACATACGGGATAAGTTGCTGAAAAAGAAAGACAGAATAAAATTACCACATAATCAGCTGGTTTCATAGACAGGGTTTAGACTGAGCCAGGACTAGGCCATAGTTCAATTAGGACATTAACGTCATTTTTATAAACATGCCTTAGAAAAAACATTACTGGTGTGCATCTTGAGACAAAACAAGGGCACTGACATATTTCAAGGCCAATCAGTGCAAGCTTCTTTCAGTTGAAACAGCTCAGACTTAGTCTGGAACTACGTTTAAGCCTTGTCTGTGAAACAAGTGGAATGACTTTTTGATTACTTCAATTACTGTTATGTACTTATATTTGTGTTTGGCACTGATGGCACCACAGAAACATGCTCAGTTTCAACCCCAAGGTGTGATGTCTAAAGGAGCAGGCAATCAGGCCCTGGTAAAAGATCTACTAAATGTTGTTTGTTAACTCATCTTAAAATGCATAGATCTTTTTAAAAAGTAGTCAAAGATCCTTTTTGGATACAGATGGTGTAGTTCTGGGCATCTACCAGCAAGCTATCCAGCCAAAAGTCTGACCTCATTCTGTGAACACCAAAAAAAAAAAAAAAAAAAAAGAGTCAGGGGATTTGCCCATGATTTTTAGCCATCAGATCGGCTGTGGCTGAAGAGATGGAATAGTTGGATTAAGTGGTAGAAGTTATCTCCTACAGCATTTAAAGTAAGTGTTTTTACCTTGAAACAAAATCATTCTGATGGTACACTGACTTCTAATAAGTCAAACGACTTCTGTTTCTTTCCCACACTCCTCCCCAAACATCTGTTCTGAGAGTATGTAAGTTTGGCGAGTTTGGATATGAAATTTTGTGAAAAGGGCAGACTGTTTTATGGCACCAACAAATGCACTTGTACAGCTATCCACAGCTCATTCTCAGCCAATCACAACTCAACTCACAGCAACTCAATGCATTTAGGCGTGTAGATATGGCCAAGACCTGCTGAAGTCCAAGCCAAGCATCAGAATGGGAAAGAAAGATGATTTAAGTGACTTTAAACGTGGCATGGTTGTTGGTGCCAGATAGGCTCAACTGAGTATTTCAGAAAAGGCTGATCTCCTGGGATTTTCATATACAACTATCTCTAAGGTTTACAGAGAATGATCCAAAAAAGAGAAAATATTCAGTGAGCAGCAGTTCTGTGGGCGAAAACTCCTTGGTAATGCCAGAGGTCAGAGGAGAATGGCCAGACTGATTTGAGCTGATAGAAAGGCAACAGTAACTCAACTAACCACTCATTACAAACGAGATATGCAGAAGAGCTGAACGGACAACACGTTGAACCTTGAAGCAGATGGGCTTCAGCAGCAGAAGACTAAACACTGGGTGCTTCTCAAGTCAAGCCAAGTCACCTTTATTTATATAGCGCTTTTAACAATACAGATTGTGACAAAGTGGCTGTACAGTATTAGAGGGCAACCGTAAACACTCCGTTTTTCAGTTAAGGGCAGTTCATCATGAATTCAATGATGTCATCATTCAGCTCAGTTCAGTTCAAGTAGTATATGATATCACTTGAAATTAAGTGTCCCCAACTACGCAAGTCAGAGGCGACAACGGCAAGGAACCAAAACTCCATCGATGACAGAATGGAGAAAAAAAAACCTTGGGAGAAACCAGGTTCAGTTGGGGGATGCAGAGATGCAGAGGACTCATCTGGTTCCCATGGTCTTGTGCCGACGGCCGTCTAGGTGACGAGGTCTTCACTGGGGATCCGTCTCTAGGACTCATCTAGTTGACGAGGTCTCCGCTGACATTCAGGGCTGTACAGGGATGTTCTCCTGTCAGCTAAGAAAACAAAACTGAGGCTACAATTCAAGGCTACAAAAAAGGTTGCCCGGTATGATGAGTCTCGATTCTGCTGTGACATTTGGATGGCAGGGTCAGAATTTAGCATAAATAACATGAAAGCATATATCCATCCTGCTTTGTATCAGCAGATCAATGGTCAATATGGACCAAACCCGGTTCTAGCAAGGTGTACCTAATAAAGTTAATAAAGCTGAGTATTTACAACAGTGAATTACACTCGTTTACCTATCCACGTTATTGTTCCCGTAAAAGCAGACGTGGCCATTTGTAAATTTAATGAGTTTGGCTTCTGGTGTCATTTACTTCCAGCTGTTTTTTGCTGTACAAAACAGCTCATATGCTGCTTGATATTGCAAACCGGTGTGTCTTCCCATATTATTTTAATGTATTATCTTAATTATGAACACAATGGTTTGTAGTGCAAACAGTTTTGCTCATTGATGACCTTACAAGTTATCAATGAGTGTATTTACGACAATGAATTACACTCATTTATCTATAGGGTACTCCAAAATCTCAAAAATACCCACAACCACATATAGTTGCTTTATCCTGAAAAAAATTTAAAATCTCCTAATCTCCTTCAAGCAAAACATTTAATCAATTATTTATTTTATTTTATTTTATTTTATTTTATTTTATTTTATTTTATTTTATTTCACTTTTCTACCCAAACAGTCCTGCAATCCTATTATTACAGGGACAGTCCCTCCGGAAAAACCTAAGGTTAAGTGCCTTGCTCAGGGGGACAGTGATGACCTTAAATGAATTACCCCTCTTTTACGGTTTAACGCTGCAACCTTCAGAATACAAACCTTGATATTCAATCACTAGGCTACCACAAACCAAAAAGGTTTAACAACGATACTATTCATTTTTAATGCTCAACGGTAGATGAATGAGGCCCCCTTCAAAACTCACCTGTATAAATCAGGGTCACTACACAGTAGACTCAAGCATTTATTTGATTATTTACTTTGCCACTAGCAATCTGATGCCTTTCTGAAGAGACACCCTGGATTAAAAATGAATGAAAAAGATATGGTGGTATTTGTGAACAGAAACATGAATTTTGATAGTCGGGTTATCTCTAGGCAGCTTAAAAGATGAGCGCCCTGAACTAAGGTTAAGCTGGGCCATTATCCAAAGCTGCATGTGAAAGCCTGAAAAATAATCAGAGGACAAAAACTACCGCGGTTTGAATACAATTTTATGTAAACATTAACTGTGGTGAGTTACTGTCTAAACAACACAAGAGCTTAAGAGATGAGATTGTAAAGTTAAACAACCTGGTGAAGCCCCAGTAATGGATTGTTGCATAATTCAAAAGGCTTTCATCGCAAGCCTTAACAGAGAAATCAACACCACCGGATCAACAGCCATCTCTGCTATTTTGCCTAAATAAATCACTCCACAGGCACTGCCCTTTGGCTTTCAAATGAAGTGGTTTGAATAATTCAACTTCACAAATTGTCTGAGCCCTCTCAACAGCCTTGGACGGGGTTACAGTAAAAGCAGACCGTCAGATCCACCCTCAAATAAATCTCTTTCACCTTTGGTACAAATTTGTTTCCCTCAATTTATCGCAGGACAATGGTTCAAATAGTTCTACCCACATATGCTTTCTGAGATCCATAAAGTGTCTTATTCTTTTCGTGAGGTTCCATCATTCTGTGACCTTGCCAAACAGACAGCGGTCTCGCAGCTCTGCTGGCGCTGGATCATGATCTCCTCGCTTTAACATCACAGTGACACCTGCTGGTGTTCTGCATGAGGAATCAGTGCATGCAAGTAAAGAAAAATATCCTTATAGACGGGTGGTTTGGGGATAAAAAATAACTGGATCCACTTCATATTAGGTGGCCTTAACTGCAATGTACTTACATTTAAATTAATCATTTAATACAATGCACGTATTGTGTACATATGTTTTCTCACATTGTACTTACATTTCAAAAAAATACCTATATGTAATTACATCTGTAATTAAACTGTTGACCCATCTCTTACACCTTAACTCACCCTTAAACCTACCCATATCACCAAACCTCTCCCTAACCTTACCCATATCCCATCTCAATACCAGCAAAAGTGTTTTGCAATAAAATATGAACACAGTAAGCACATTTTACTTATTTTTGATATAAGTACATTCTAGTTAAGGCCACCTAATATAAATTGCATTTAATTGCTGTTATTGTTATTAATAACAAAGCCCAGATTTGTACTTCTAAACTTTTTATCTACACTCTCTTTTATTCTGAAAACATTCAAGGACTTTAAGTTCAAGATCTACTTTCATGAGAAACATTTTCAATGGGAAATGCCAGGAAAAACGTTTAAAGATTTTTAATGTTATTTGTGTCACTATTATTGAGTTGTATGATATCATATCATTACAATGAAAAATAAACTAGACATGAAATACTGACATGTCCTGTGTAGTGACATGCTACACTTTTTAAAATATTTAAAATAGAATTTTGATAATTCTTTTATCATGCATGCAGCTCATATTATAAGGCTTATGAGGAATACGTTGGGAAATATTTGTACTTCTAATACCATTTAAACAGTGAAGGTTAGTGAAGAATAAGAAGTAAAATATGAAATGAAATTCTAAAGACCTGCGCTACCAGTAAAACAGTTTGGGGTCAGTAACATTTTTTAATGTTTTTCAAAGTCTGTTATGCTTATAAAAACTGCATTTATTTAATATAGTAAAAATGTAATACTGTGAATTGTTATTATGATTCAAAATAATTATTTTCCATACGAACATATTTTAAAATAATGTCATTTATTCCTGTGATGGAAGCTGAATTTTCAGCAGCCATAACTCCATTACTGATTTAATGCTCAAGAAACATTTTTATTATTATTATTATTAATGCAGCTTAATATTTTTATAGAAACTCTGATACCTTTTTTTCTCAAAATTCTTTAAGGAAAAAAAAGAAAAGAAAAAAAGCATTTATTTGAAACAGAAATCCTTTGTAACAATATGAAAATGTTTAGTCCAAGTATTGTCAAAACAAGTTTTACATACATTTTTTTCTATATATATAGATTTATATTTATATAAATATAAATCTACATCTCTCTCTCTCTCTTTCTCTCTCTCTCTCTCTCTCTCTCTCTATATATATATATATATATATAAAGAGAGAAAGAGAGAGAATATATATATATATATATATATATATATATTGATTTTGATCAATATAATGATGTGTCCGTGTGTGTGGGTGTGTGTGGGTGTGTTTGTACTTTTAATACCATTTAAACAGTGAAGGTTAGTGAAGCCTAAAAAGTAAAATCCTTGCCTGTCTGCCTTTTCCCCTCTTTATATATATAGTTTTTTTGTCATTTTTGTCATCTTTAACAAAAACAGCAGTGCAAAGGTAACCAATGAGGAGCCTAAATGAGCCATAATTTCATCAGCAACAGAAAAATCAAGTCCCACATTCTGAATCACTCATATTTCATGGGTCTGCGGTTTACAGAACAGGCCTTACGGGCTTTAGGCCGTCACATGCCAGCAGAAAAGCAAGAAGGAAAAATCTGATCATATGAAATGCAAAGGAGGGAGAGAGAGAGAAAAGCCCCTGGCAGGTTTGTCAAGGAAGTGAATGCAGCAAACCACAGGCGGGTGACTGGCCCAGCAGAGAGAGAAAAGACACAAGCCGGAGCTCGAGGACTGATTTAATAAGCTTTGCGCACTTTAAGTCCGAATTTTAGAACAAAAACAATCTCTGAACCAAACTCACATTGAGTTTCAAAGGAAGTTCCCACCTGTCGGCAGCAAGTGCAGTAAGAAAGAGCCAGCTAGTTAATATAACGCGGACAACACATTACTCAAGGTCCAGACACTGAAAGATGGATGTGTTCTGCCAGCTGCCTGAAAACAATGATTCAGTGAGGTTCACTCGGGTTGATTACTTTGAGGGGACTGAAGTGGATGGAAAAAGTGAGGTGGTAAATGAAATGACATGGCTATTTCGTTTGCGTTGTGCAGGAAATTCCACCGCTGGGAGCCGGTGATTGCCTGGGTTGGAAAATGCTGACATGAGGGACTTCGCCAGCTGTTCATTACAGAGCGCCGCAGCTAATTAGCGAGGTGATGAGGTAATGCCGCTGACTCCATTATAGCACTTCCTGTTTGGAGAGAAAGCGCAACAGGAGCTAAAGAGAACACCTGAAATCCAAACAGACGAGGCCGAGCCAAAACAAATATCCTGTGAGCATAAAGGCACTTCTGTTAATGAGAAGAACCAACCTGAATTTCCAACTCTCAAAGCTGTTGATCATACCCTCCAGTTAAAGCTACTGCAGATCTGATGACTTTATTCCACCTCTCTCTTCGATAAATTAAAAAAAGACTGCAGGAGTGACTAGCTTAAATGACTCAACAGACCAGCTATGCATTCAAATCCAACCCTGAAGGGCTTCATTTGCTCTCATACACATTTGAGTGTTAATTCCTGAGGGCCAAATTATATCTAAATCACAGCAACACTTCATGTTTTATATAAGTACCTGTGATTCATGAGTTCTTTGCTCTTTCAAAGGCAAAGTTAGAGCACACATATTCTTTCTTCTCTATTTAAACGTTATATTTTATTCCAGATGTTTCCAGAAGTCATAACAGCAGTGCTTCAGAAGATCTGAAAAACATTCAAGCTCATGTAGAGCTTGTTCTTTACAAGTCCAGACATGACGTCAATGAGCTCTTAGGGTGACCAAACTGAGTCGGTGGGAATCTCAGTTGGAGTCAATCACTAGATCACTTCAATGCTAATAGAAAGTCAAGCTGACAATGTGATTCAAAGATGTCTCCTCGGCTGGAAATTGAAAGCTAGCGCTCACAAGGTGCACTAATTAAAACATTCGCAGGCGAGTATATGTTATGGATGGGCAGAATTCCCGCAAGTACAAGATCAAATGAACCCACTCTTAAATATTCACTTGAACTGCACTCTTTCAAGTTATCAACCTCTTGTAATATAATTAATACTTTTGAGAAATGTGTTTAAAAAGATGCACATGCATACAAGGCGCTTCAGTCACGTCAGTGGCCTAGAAAATGATGTTTTATTCTATATAGGCCAGTGTTTCTCAACCTTTTTGATTAATTTACTCTCCCATTGTCTAAAACAATATTCAAACGCCCCATGATGACTTTCCCAGTTGTCCGTGATTTACTGGATTAGAAATACAGACAATGATTTTAAAAAATATTTTTACACACATTTTCTACCTAATACATATATATATATATATATATATATATAGCCATTTTTTTGCCATTTTTTTTATTAGGATAGAACAGATCAGAACTGACAGGAAGCGAAGTGGGAAAGAGATAGGGGCGGGATCGGGACTACCATGTTTTTTTAAAGAATTATTTTCTGCTCACCGAGCCTGCATTTATTTGATCCAAAATACAGCAAAAGCTGTAATATTGAGAAATATTTTTTTACTATTTTAAATACTGCTTTCTATTTGAATATATTTTAAAATTGATTTTTTTCCTGTGATCAAATCTTAAAAAATTTTCAGTCTTGATCCTTCAGAAATTATTCTAATATGCTGATTTGCTGTTCAAGAAACATTTATTATTATTATTATTATTATTATTATTATTATTATTATTATCAATATTTAAAACAGTTCTGCACATTTTTTCCAGGATTCTTTCTGGAAATAAATGTTCAGCAAGGACACTTTAAATTAATCAAGGGTGCTGATAAAGAAATGTATTATGCTACAAAAGATTTCTATTTTAGATAAATGCTGTTCTTCTGAAAAAATTCTACTCAGCTGTTTTCAACATAATAATAATAATAATAATAATAAATGTTTTCTGAGCAACAAATCAGAATATTAGAATGATTTCTGAAGGATCATGTGACTGGAGTAATGATGCTAAAAATTCAGCTTTGAAATCACAAGAATAAATTACATTTTGAAATATGTTCAAATGGAAAGCAGTTTTTTAAATAGCAAAAAATATATGTTTTAAATATCAAAATATATGTTTTTGCTTTACTTCAGATATCAAATTAATGCAGGCTTGGTGAGCAGAAGAGACATCTTTTAAAAACAAAAAAATCTGGCAGTGTATTCAATTCTCATGTAGTTTTACTGTTTTATTTATCTACATGACCAGGTCTACAAATCACTTTAAAATAAGGCTATGACATACATCCAGGTTTTTCAAGACAGTGGTAAACCTGGTTCTTCAAAGAAAAAAAAAAGTTGTCAAGAGGGTGAGATTTCACGGGAAGTCACCTTGCAAGTGTGTGGCTCAGTGCTTAGCAAGGAAAAATTTTTGATGAAAACAGTAGATTTCTTCAAACAAATATTGTACTTAATTTTGTTTTCAATACAAATAACTGTATTCTACAAGCTAACTTGACATATATTGTTACCACCTGGTTCTTCCAATTTTGTTGAAGGGGGGAAATATAAATATAAATAATTATAATGTGTGTGTGAGTGTTTTACTGTACACATTTTTTTATTTCATTTCATTATTAAAAAAAAAAATTAATGCATATTACTGATAAATGCCACAGGTCATTATGTCATTTGCTCTACATTATGAAAAAAAAAAAAACACTTCCGCCTTCAAGATCAACTACTGGTAAACCTTTCACTAAAGCAATAGCATCTCGTGACTGACAAATGTTGATCTTTGTTCCTTGACATCAGTATAATGTCAAAGATTAGTACTATACTGGCCATTAAGCTTATTTCAACTTCAAAACAGCATCAAATTGTTCAAGATCTTGAAAAGATTTAGTATCGGTTCCATATTCAGAACCGAATTACTTAATATCATGAAGGAAGTAAAATGTGAGTCTGTTTCATTAATACTAGATTGAAATGTGATAGAGAAAGTATAACCTCACCTCAGGAGGGATGGGGTCCAGACCAGCGCAATTTTCATTGCATTTGTCATAGACGAGACGGAGCTTGCGGAAGAGAACAGAGAGCATTCTCAAGTGCTCTTGCAATTTCCCCAACCGGTCCTGATGAGTGTTAGGATGATAGGTGACTCCATTCGGCAGCTGAGTGAGAAGACAGGGAGAATGAGAGTCAGCAGGGTAAAGTCTTCACCTGTGATGGATGCCTTTGAGGGGATGAACTCACCTGCATGTTTCTCAGCAGCTGAAAGATCTCCATGGTTCGTAAGACGATGTCCTGCACCGTCTCCTGTCCGATCCGACATAGTGAGGCTGTGTTCACATCCCGAGCTGCCTGAGCCTGTTGCCCAGGGAACTGGGCCAGAGGAGGGGTTGTCATGGGGACAACGGGATATGGGCACTGATGGCTGGGTGGCTATTCAGTGGGACCTTGTGGCATGTCTGTCTGTTAACAATATATGTTCATGTTTGTATGAGAGAGAGAGAGAGAGAGAGAGAGAGAGAGAGAGAGAGAGAGAGAGAACTGACATGTTAAATGAACCATACACCTAAACATATAAACATAACAAACCATACACCACATTTTAGCATTACCTAATCAAATTATAAACAATAAATAAAAAACAGCAACGTACAAAAGCAAATGAAACCACAAAACAATAGTCGTAACAGAAGAAACATTATTTAGATACAAGCAAACATTATTTAGCTCTACATTGAGCTATTATCATCAAAACTTGAATGTCTAACGAAGCTGGACAAACAGAATCTATAAACCATAACACATATGTGACAGAAACACCGAAAACGTTAATCGTCGAAATCTATATCATTCACAGCGTTTAAATACCTTTTCACTTTGTTAGTGTTGTTGACAAGACGTCATCTTTCCGTGCTGTGTTCTCGTCTGAGTCAGCCATCGCGAGATTTCACGAGAAGTCATAGCTTAGGCAGTCTGTGGCTCAGTGTTTAGCAAAGAAACATTTTTGATAGAAACAGTATGTTTGTTCAAACAAATATTTTACTTAAAATTAGTTTTCAATACAAATAACTGTACTCTGTCACCTTACATGGGATATATTGTTAGTAAATATATAGTGGAAATGGGAGTACGCTTTTTCAGCTAAAGGTGCAGCGCGCCATCTAGCGTTTACTCATATTTTATGTACATTGTTGCATTTTTTTATGCCAAAATTATTCACGCCACATTTAAAAATCCTAGTTTGTTGCTATGTACAGTCCTCCAATAACATTTAGACTTAAATACAACTGTGAAACTGTATGTCTCTTTGCATCTAAAGAAACGCAAAGCATTATTAAGAATTAAAAGATTTAAA
Source organism: Labeo calbasu (assembly GCA_019740295.1). Taxonomy (NCBI): domain Eukaryota; kingdom Metazoa; phylum Chordata; class Actinopteri; order Cypriniformes; family Cyprinidae; genus Labeo; species Labeo calbasu. The sequence continues at coordinate 3,582 of JAHKKF010516904.1, read as the reverse complement.
TTGCGTAATGATCTCAAATCATTGGTTCGTGACAGAAAAACATCATACTGAATCAATTTGTGTGATTTTACACAACAACTGAAAAAGAATCAATGAGAACTTCTGACATCAGACTCCCTGTGATCAGTAACATTGATTTCACTTGGGTTCAAGTCTGTTTTGTAGACCTGCTCTTTTGCTTATGTCTATTTATATGCATAATAAGCCTACATATCCTTTTACAATATCAAAGAAGATGATTCCATATAATTTAAGGTAATTTAGGGTCTGTGGCTTTCAGAGATGCAAGTCTTTCATTGTAAACCTGAGTGATCTCGTTCCTTTCAGTGGAAAATATGCACTTACAAACAATCTGCTGTTTACTCTTCTTATTCATAGTGTGTAAAGCCATGCAGGGACTCCCACTTCAAAAGGGCTTTACTATGTATATTCTGATTATTAGCTTGGCTTGATTTTCTTTCCTCATCCAGTGGACTATAAGAGGATTAGGCCATGGATGAGCAGGAGAGACGCAGTTTTTTATTTAAAAGAGAATGAAAAGAAGAGAGCAAGAGATAGCGATGGCACAAATTAAGCTGCTTGTTCTTTTGATGGGCATTACTTTGAATATACATCCAACAAGGGAATTAGGAGACAAGAAAACAGACATTTGTGTAAAAACCTGTTCTAGATTTGATTTAAATCGTTTGTGTATTGTATGTAAAAGCACCAGGGATGGATGAATAAGAGAGTTTGTTTGGAAGATCATAAAACATGGAATATCTTATCCATCTATTTAAGATAATAATCAAAGATCACCAGGTAAATAACACCACAGACAAAGTTGTAAAGCAACATTCATCAGTGATAAAAACACAACAAAGACTGTAAGGCTGTAACCAAATGCACCAAACTGTACAAAACCAACAAATACAAATACTTTTCCAATTCAATATTCACTTCTGAATGATATTTTTAATTAAATATGTATAGGAATATGGGTAACACTTTCCATTAGGGTCCCATTACTACATTAGTTAACATAAACAATGAAAAGCAGTTGATGTTAATTTCAACATTTTCTAAGGATTATTAAAATCAAAGGTTTTATTCATCAATACTATTTGTTAGCTGTTAGCTAACTAAAATAAACTTACAATCAACATTTTTTTTATAAATATTCTACACAAAGATTAAATAAATGTTGTACTGCTTATTGTTAATAACTCTTGTAACTAATAGAATCTTATTGCAAAGTGTTACCGTAATATGAATATTCATTCTTTGCTCTAAGATTCCAAAACATAATATAGGAAATGGGACAAAATCACTGATCAGTCTTGTAGTGATCAAAGAAATTAAAAGTCTAAGATCAACAATAAGACTAACGTTCTGTCAATTAACAATAAACATTCCTTTAAATAAGGCAAAAAGTACAGAACATTGTCTGCTGACAAAAAATAAATGAAAACTGTAAAATAATAAAACAAATAATGCTATTACATACCTTTTCGAAATGATTTTCATTGCTAAAGAACCTTCTCACACTCTTAAAAATAAAGGTGCTTTAAAAGATTCTTCACAGCAATGCCATAGATGAACCATTTTTGTCAAAGGTTCTTTAAAGAACCACCCTTTTATAATCTGAAGAACCTTCTTTCGCCACAAAGGACCTTTTGTGAAGATGTTCTTTATGGAACCATTTTAGACAAAAAGTTTCTTCTATGGCATCGTGAAGCACCTTTATTTTTAAGAATGTACCTTGCTCTGTGAATTAGGTTTGGCACATACAGACAAGTCATTTTCCATACAGATCAATTAACAAGCTCTTCTTGAAAGGAACAGTTCACTCAAAATAAAACTCAGGTATTTAAACTCACCTTCAGCCATTTCAAACCTGCATGACTTACTTTCTTTTACAGAACACAAAAGAACAATGAGCTCCAAACATCTTTCATGAATAGACAAAAAACACAAAAGAAAAAGCAATGCTGGTTTGGAACAACATACAGGTGAGTAAATAATGGCAGAATTTTCATTTTTGGGTGACCGCCCCTTTAAATCCAAATTAGTAAAAAAACAGAGGTGTCTGAAGTCCTAAAGGACTTTACATTAAAAATAAAATAATACTTGTGAATTTAAAATTACACTTGTGAATTTATGGCAGCTATTAAACATGAACACCACAATAATCCTCTTAAAATGATCTCTTTCATGGGTCTTTTGTCCCTTCGGACCAGGGCCATTCTTTAATATAAAAGTCTCTGCGTGTTTCACTTTGTGGGCTCTTGACAGAGGCTACAGTCAGCCCTTTGGTCCGCCTGGTGCTCCAGTTGAATGGTTACTGAATGAAAACTGTATGTGGTAAAACAGGCCTGGTTCATTTCTCTCAACACCGCCTGTGGCTCTACGGTATCATCTAAGGAGTTAAGAATGAACAGACGGTTATAAACTCATGCCTAAATATTTCAGAAATATGTTCTTTGCTAAAGGCTGTATGCTAATAAATGCCACAAAGATTCCACATGGAGTTAAAAGTGTTACCTATAGCCACATGAGCGGAGAGCACAGCCTGGTTCATTGTCAGGGCCCAGATGTGAAGGTTGTGCACAGCTTTAACACCCTTTACTCTGAGCAGTCGTTCCCTCACCTCATTATAGTTCACACCAGCCGGCGTACCTGTGGAGGAGAAACACTGATGCTGAGGAGCTCCTAATTAAAATCTTTATGTTTCAAGAAATGTTTTAATGAGAATAAGAAATTCAGAGGCCATAGAATGCCTAGTGGATAATTAAACAGCTTATATTTATTTATAGATACTTATATTCAAGATTTACCTTCAAATAATATACCAGTCACAGGTTTTGACAGACCTACACATTCATTATTATTACCATATTCTATATTTAAGAGTAGTAGTCAGTAACTCCTCAAAATTTTGAAATTGCATAATGAAATTATTACAATTTTGTGATGAACAGAAATTTAGACACTGAACTAATCAAAACTATCTTTTACAGCAGTTAATTCTGATCCTTGAATTTGACTGATGATGTTTCATTGTTTTAATCACTCAGTTTGTTTGTGTTTGCATGTTCCTATTAGCAATGAAGATGAGTGACTTTTTCTCCAGGATAAAACATACATCACCTAGAGGTGGTGAGAAGAGACCAAGTGAGTGAGTAATCAACCATTTTTTCAACTGATTCATTCAGAAACATAACCATTGACGGTCATTATAAGTGAGTCACTGAATCATTCACTCAACCAATTTGTTCAAAAACACTGATTTATTCAGGAACATAACCAGTGACGGTCATTATAACTGAGTCACTAATTCATACACTCAACCAATGTTCAAAAACACTGATTCACTCAGTAACAAAACCAGTCATATCATGAGTGAGTCACTGAATCATTCACTCAACCAATTTGTTCAAAAACACAGATTCACTCAGTAACAAAACCAGTCATATCATGAGTGAGTCACTGAATCATTCACTCAACCAGTTTGTTCAAAAACACAGATTCATTCGGGAACAAAAACAGTGACATCATTATGAGGGATTTAGCCTTTCACATAACTGATTCGCTCAAAAACAC
>JAHKKF010516903.1:27736-43935 GCA_019740295.1 Labeo calbasu | reverse complement strand
GTATATATATATATATATATATATTATCAATGAATTACAGACACTTTTGATAACTAAAATTTAATAAAACCATTACAATAGAATCTAGGAAATGAACTGAAAACAAAGACTTTGGTAAAAATAAAACTAAATTTGAGAAAAAAACTAAAACTTATTTCATAGGGCCTTAAAATGTCATTTTTGTTAAACGTTTACTAAGTTGCAGTTAAGTTATGTAAGTTTCATGATAACTAGACATGTTTTTTTTTTTTGATGAATACTTTTTGATTTAAGCATTAAGAAAAATTTAAACAGGAAAAACAGAATTGGGAAAGAAATGAATCGGAATTTGGGAAAAAATAAAATAGATTTTTATTTGTAGGGCCATACATACCAGCTTCAAATTTTGAGGAGTTTTTTTTTTATTGTTTTCAGATGTCCAGGCGAAGAAATCAGCTGGTCTAATCTAATTTAACTAAATGCAAACTTGTTCAGCTGAGGAAAAGCTTAAACTAATTTAGACCAGCAAACTATCTAAGCTGAGGTTTGTTTCCAGCTGAGTTAACATTAATCCAGGTTTATTTTGAGGAGCGACTTAAACAATAGAATTAGGTATATTGATAATAAATAATTTGTCTTGATGAAAATCACTTCATTTAGATGTTACTACTTAAATAACAGGACAAAACATTTGACAACCCCTGAAACTACAATGTAGCTTTTTTTAAGGTTACACTATCGGTGTGTGAATATTTACCTCCGACATAGATAGATAAAATTTTTATAGGATTTCAAGAAATGCATATCTAAAAATGCTCAGTGCTGTTTTGGTCGGTAGCTTTTTCATGCAAATGCTCTAATAATAATTTACTCATCTTTATGGACTTGAGCACAAAGACTGGAGTGCCTTTGTTCAGAATCTAGAGAACTCACAGCTGCGCTGGTTTTGAATATGTAACGTTATAAGCAAATATAGTCAGTGCTCATTGTGCATGTTAGTGCCGTTGTGGGATATATAATATATCAGCAGGGCAGAAAACAAACTGCTTTTCTAGCTGAAACTTTCAGCTAAGCATGCAAGTCAGTACAACAAGAGTATTGAATGGAAATGTTGGAATAATGGTGATGGTTGCATGTTTTGGGCTTAGCTAAAGAGGATTTCTATGTTTTTGTGGGGCAAATTTAATTAAAAAATTAAAATTGTCTTCATGATAAAAAAAACACACTCATACACAGCTCGGCAACAAAGTGTTCTAAACGAGTCTGTGTTTTTCTCAGCTCTTTTTGCCTCGGGCAGAAACTGCATCCTCTGGAAACATGAGATCAATCCGCCAACGATCGCCCCACATCCCATTCACACACACCCACACACCAGCTCACCCATCCATCAGCTCTCTACAGCTACATTTAGAGGGCTGAGTATATAGATAGACGTTTCATACAATTCGCCGTTCATTTTTAGCAAACTTACAGATTCTTTAGACTGAATCTGCTGATGACATTGGTAAAATATAGTAACAGTCCTACAACCGCACATAGAAACGAACCTTAACATCCACCTAGTGGACAAAAACCAAAGAACAAACACCAAAAATAATTTAAATAAAGCTGAAATAAATATTTTATGAATTTTAATTTTGTTTTATTTCCAGTATTTGACAAGTCAAGTTTTTTTAAGTTGTGGTAATTTTACATAATTTTTATTAGTTATTGTTGTTTTAAATATTTCAATTTAGCTTGAATTTCTTTAAAACTTTATTACGTTATTTGCCAAGCCAATTTTTTTTAAATTAAGTAAATTTAAATATAAATAGAATAGTAAAATATGAAATTGAATATTTAAAAGAACAAAAACTATTAAAAATGACACACAAAATTACTAAAACGTAAAATTAAAACTGAAAATGTAAAATAAAAGGTAAATCAGTATATTATTAATATTTCAATAGCACACACTACCAGTCAGAAGTGTTTTCAAAAGTCTATTCTACTCCAAGCCTGTATTTATTTGATCCAAAGTACAGCAAAAACAGTAAAATTGTGAAATATTATTACTATTTAAAATAACCGTTTTCTATTTGAGTATATTTTTAAATGTAATTTATTCCTGTGATCAAAGCTAAATTTTCAGCATCATTACTCCAGACTTCAGTGTCGCATGATCCTTCAGAAATCGTTCTACTATGCTGATTTGCTGTTCAAGACATTTTTTATTATTATTATCAGTAATTAAAACAGTTGAGTGCATTCTTTTTAGGATTCTTAGATGAATAGAAAGATCCAAAGATCAGCATTTGTCTAAAATTAAAAGCTATAGTAACATTAAACACTATACCATTCAAAAGCTTGAAGTCAGTATAATTTTTGGGAAAGAAATTATAGAAATGAATTACTTTTATTTAGCAAAGATGCTTTAAATCAATCAAACGTGACAATAATGTTATAATGTTACAAAAGATTTTTATTTCAATTAATGCTGTTCTTCTGACCATTCTATTCATCAAAGAAACCTGTTTTCAACATAATAAATGTAATAAATGTTTTTGAGCAGCAAATCTGAATATTAGAATGATTTCTGAAGGATCATGTGACTGGAGTAATGATGCTAAAAATTCAGCTTTGAAATCACAGGAATAAACTACAACTTAAAATATATTTGAATAAAACCGTTATTTTAAATAGTAAAAATATTTCACATTTTTACTGTTTTTGCTGTACTTTGGATTAAATAAATGCAGGCTTGGTGAGCAAAAAAAAAAAATCTTTCTGTTCGAAAACTTTTGACTGGTAGTGTATAAATGATACTGAAGTAACACTGTTATAGCTACTTTGTTTATATTATTGTAAATGATATATTGAGATGATACTGTTAATGTTACCATGAATATAGTGGTTGTTTTATCATGTTTTATCTACTTACAAATACAAATTGCACATTAAGGTGCTACAGTTGACATACATGTAATACTTTGTTCATTGGTTTTCAAATGATGTTTTTCTGTATTTTTAATTTATAGTCAAGGAGGCTCTTAACTTGGTGCCAATGGATCCAAATGGCCTGTCGGATCCATACGTGAAGCTTAAATTGATTCCAGACCCAAAGAACGAGAGCAAGCAAAAGACCAAAACCATCAAGTGCTCCCTCAATCCTACCTGGGATGAACACTTCAGCTTGTAAGTGGCAAATAAACACATTTGCAATCAAGTGAAGTCATCTGTGTGGATGTGGATGTTTCATATGAGCAATGTCTGTTTCCATCTTCATGTTACCATAGTAACCTCAAAGATACAGATAAAGACAGGCGTTTGTCAGTGGAGGTGTGGGATTGGGATCTGACTAGCAGAAATGACTTCATGGGGTCGATGTCTTTTGGCATCTCTGAGCTGCAGAAACAAGGTGTCAACGGATGGTAAGCACTACCAGATACCAGATACCGCCTACGCAAGAGACCTCAGCGCTCGAGGATTGAGACCATCATCTTCATCTGTTTGGATTGCAGGTTTAAGTTGCTGGGCCAAGAGGAAGGGGAGTATTTCAACGTTCCAGTTCCACCAGATGGAGAGGAGGGCAATGAAGAACTGCGGCAGAAATTTGAGGTGAAATCCACGTCTCTTCTCATTTGCGCTCAAACATTTTTTAATTTGTTGCTTTTTTCGCTTTCTGATTTTTATTGACATTTTTTACAACTCTCCAGAGAGCCAAGATTGGCCCTGGCACTAAGAATACAGATGGCTCTTCAAAGAATGACATCTCCAAATACGATGCCAATGGCAACCAAGACCGCATGAAGCTCTCAGACTTCAACTTCATCATGGTGCTGGGCAAAGGCAGCTTTGGCAAGGTAGGACACACCATTCAGGGATCATACAAAATGCATGGTATTTTTTATTTAGTACTGACCTGAATGAGATATTTCTCATAAAAGATATTTACATATAGTCCACAAGAGAAAATAATAGTTAAATTTATAAAAATTACCCTTTAGAAGTTTACATATGCTTGATTCTTAATATTGTGTTGTTACCTGAATGATCCACAGCTGTGTGTTTTTGTTTAGTGATAGTTGTTCATGAGTCCCTTGTTTGTCCTGAACAGTTAAACTTCCTGCTGTTCTTCAGAAAAATCCTTCAGGTCCCACAAATTCTTTGGTTTTTCAGCATTTTTGTGTATTTGAACCCTTTCCAACAATGACTGCATGAAAGAAGCTAAAAAAATACTTAACTGTTTCCTAGAAGACAAAATAAGTTAAATTTACCCTGATCTTCAAGTTGCAAATGTTTTCACCCCCTGGCTCCAAATGCATAATTTTTCCTTCTGGTGCGTCATTGAGCGTTTGAACCTTCTCTGCTTACATATGATCATACAATCATTGTTGGAAAGGGTTCAAAATCATAGTCATTGTTGGAAAGGGTTCAAATACACAAAACCAAAGAATTTGTGGGACCTGAAGGATGGATTTTTTTCTGAAGAACAGTGGGCAGTTTAACTGCTCAGGACGAACAAGGGATTCATGAACAATTATCACTAAACAAAAAAACACACAGCTGTGAATCATTCAGGTAACAACACAGTATTAAGAATCGTGTATGTAAACTTTTGTAAATTCAACTATTATTTTCTTTTGTTGACTATATGTGAAATATCTTATTTAGGTCGGTACTAAATAAAAATAACATGCATTTTGTATGATCCCTCTTATTTTGGTAAAATAATGAACATTTTGCAGATTCTACAGGGCGTGTGTAAATGTTTGACCTCAACTGTATAAGGTTACAAAAAATTTCTGTTCCAAATTTGTTTGAATTTTCTATTCATCAAAGAATATCAGGAGACAAAACAGAAATAGAATATTAAGCAGCAAAACTGTCCTCAATGTTTTTGATAATAATAATAATAATAATAAATGTTCCTTGAGCAGCAAAATAGCATACTAGAATAATTTCTGAAGGATCATGTGACACTGAAGACTGGAGTAATGATGCTGAAAATTCAGCTTTGCATCACAGGAATAAATTACATTTTAAATAGAAAAGTTATTTTAAATTTTAATTATATTTCACAATATTACTGTCTTTTTTACTGTATTTTTATTGTATTAAATGCATGATGAGCATAAGTAATTTTTAAAAATGTTTGGTATTTATAAAGACTTTCAAAAAAGATTATTCATAACTTTTACAAGTCCTCTAAAATTTATTTTTAAAGTTAATAAAATATAAATTGAAAAAAACTGCATTAAACTGATTATACTCACATTTATAAAATTTATAAAAAATTGAAAAAGATCTCCTTAAGAGGTATTTTTATTAAATTAAGTCCATATGATGTTCGATAAAACGTAATGCTATTTGTTGGCTTTATATAATGTAATTTTAAAAGGTTAGTTCACCCAAAAAATAAAATTCTCTCATTAATTACTCACCCTCATGTCGTTCCAAACCCGTAAGACCTTCATTCATCTTCAGAACGCAAATTAAGATATTTTTGATTTTGATGTGAACTTTCTGACCTTGCATAGACCGCAAAGCAGCTGAAACATTCAAGGCCAAGAAGGTAGTAAGAACATCGTTAAAATAGTCCATGTGACATCAGTGGTTCAACCATACTTTTATGAAGCTATGAGAATTCTTTTTGTGCGCAAAGACAAAAAAAATAATTAATTCAACAATTTCTTTTCATTCCGCATCAGTCTTTGATGTGCATTTTTGCACATAAAAAGTATTCTTTTACTCAATAAATTTGCACAGTTGTTTTTAAATTTAAATATTAAATAATATAAAATAATTTTAATCACTAGTATGTCAGTATCACAAAAATCATGTTCTCCATTTCTCTTTCTCCAGGTGATGCTTGCCGAGCGTAAAGGCTCAGATGAGCTGTACGCAGTGAAGATCTTAAAGAAGGATGTGGTCATTCAGGATGATGATGTGGAATGCACTATGGTGGAGAAGAGAGTTCTCGCCCTCTCTGGCAAACCACCCTTCCTCACCCAGCTCCACTCATGCTTTCAGACCATGGTACACATTGCACTTTCTCTATACTAAGCAGATTCACATACACATGAAAAACACATGATAAACCCCTACTCTATTATGTTGTTGTTATTTGTAGGACCGTCTTTACTTTGTGATGGAGTATATCAACGGTGGAGATTTGATGTATCAAATACAACAAGTGGGAAAATTCAAGGAACCCCATGCTGTGTATGTATTCACTCCTAAAAGCAAATGCAAAGCAGTCAAATAATGCCAAATTAATGAAATAAGATTTTTTAAGGTTAAAATTATACATTTAATTATTTATTGCACAGTATTTAAAGTATCATTTTAAAACTGGACTAATGGCTGCTGGAAATGCTTTGCTATCACAGGAATAAATTGCATTTTAAAATGTGTTAAAGTAGAAAACAGTTTTTTTAAATTTAAAAAACTATTTTACAATATTACAGTTTATTTCAGAATCATTACTTAATCATGCCAACCTTTTTGTGAAGTATATATATATTGTGAAGTATATAAAACATTTTTTGTAATATTTAAAGTATATTTAATGATATTTTAAAATACTACTTTTTGCCATTATAAAAGCAAACACCATAGTCATCAGTTTGGGTTATGGATGTGTATTAATGCTATACCAACAAACAAAACTATTGTTATTTAGATTATTTAATAATTCAGATCAGTAATTTAACTGGTTTTGTTTTTATTTTATTTTTTTTCCATCAGGTTCTATGCTGCAGAAATTGCCATCGGCTTGTTCTTTCTTCATTCAAAGGGCATTATTTACAGGTGAAATGTTTGTGAATTAATTTAAGCATAAAAATTAAATGCAACAAATGCAGAATTTAATAATCTATTATAATAATACACAAAGTATTGTGCATTAATAATAATAATATTTGTCAATATTCCACTTTGATGTAAATTGTACGTCCAGTTAATTTGTCATATTTTTTTAAACTATTGTTCTTTGTTGTCTGGGTTTGTATAGAGATCTGAAGCTGGATAATGTGATGTTGGACGCTGAAGGCCACATTAAAATTGCCGATTTTGGCATGTGCAAAGAAAACATGTTTGATGGTTCCACAACCAAAACCTTCTGTGGCACTCCAGACTACATTGCCCCAGAGGTTTGTGTGTGAATATGTGCATGTGTTATGTGAGTCTACGTTAGTGTGCCGAGGCCCATACATGCTCTCCTGTGTTACAGATCATTGCATATCAACCATATGGCAAGTCTGTCGACTGGTGGGCTTATGGAGTTCTCCTGTATGAAATGCTGGCAGGACAGGTAATATAATGCAACCTTATCATTCCGGATCTAAATTTGGTTTAGACGAGCCATTTTTAGAAGTAACTGTGATCGATGAAAAAAAAAAAAAAGTGTGATGCCAGTGTGCTGCTTATTCTTTAGCCCCCTTTTGATGGTGAGGACGAAGATGAGCTTTTCCAGTCCATCATGGAGCATCACGTGTCTTACCCGAAATCCATGTCCAAAGAAGCAGTGGCCATATGCAAGGGGGTAGGCGACAAACACAAACACACTTAATACATTTATGTCTATGCTTGCATGCACTAACAGACACTGTTATGTATTTGCAGCTAATGACCAAGCATCCAGGGAAGCGTCTGGGCTGTGGACCAGAGGGAGAGCGAGACATTAAGGAACACGCTTTCTTCCGTTACATGGACTGGGAAAAACTGCAGAACAAGGAAGTTCAACCTCCGTTCAAACCCAAAGCAGTAAGTAATAATGCAGTTGTGTGTGTTTGTGTGCGTGTGTTTTATCAGGTGGGTGCATTGCAGCACATGGCCATAAAATGGCATCCTTTTTACACTTTTTGTGATGGAGAATATCTTCATTATTTAAGTGTCTATTATTCAGAAAGGTTTGGTGTGCATGTGGCCAAGATACTGTGGTTCCAAACTGCTCAGTGCAGGAAGCAAAGCGTCACTTCATGCTCGGCTGTTAGACCGCAAAGATTGTGAAAACACCAATATGTGAGGCAGTGAAGGTTTGCTTTCAGATTAAGATGCGGAAATGCTGCAGAAAACAACAGTGGAGTATTTTAAGAGGTGATGCATTTTTACTGTGTGGATTTTGCGGGTTGACTCTGGATGTGGATATACAGTGACCCAGAAGGGTATTTGGACACTTAAACCACACTGAAATATATAAATGGTATTAATTTTAAAGACATACAGCACAAGTTTCGGTGGTAAAACAATACATATGCTGTTTCTAAGCATACCAGCTGCTTTGGCTGAACAATGTGCAAGTGATTAATGGTAATCCAATGTCAGCATCTGCATCGCTTAAATTAATTCATATTCATGAGCCAAGCTGCGCCTGGCACAGCATGTGCACTGTACCGCTGAACAAGAGATTAAAAGTCATCTTTGATTATATATATTGTTCAGTAAGGTTTTTTAAAAATGTTTTTAAAGAAGTAGTCTCATGTTTACAAAGACTACATTTATTTAAAATATTGTAAAAAGAGTACATATCGTAACACAAAAAACTACTATTTAAAATAAGAGTTTTCTATTTTAATATATTTTCAAATGTAGTTTATTCCTGTGATGCAAAGCTAAATTTTTAGCCTCATTACTTCAGTCTTCAGTGTCGCATGATCCTGCAGAAATCAATCTAATATGCTGATTGGCTGCTCATTAAACTTTTCTTCAGTGTTGTATATTATATATAATATACGTTTAGGTCTAATTATTTATTAAAGTAACAATAATGTTAAAGTGATTGTTTTTAAGGTTTCAAATGGTATGTCATATGAGTGTATCCATGGTAACTAGGCATTTGAAATCATGGTGTACATGTGAAGAAAGGCTGACGAGATTTTTAATGCGTCTCCCACTTTTCGGATCATTCCTAAGCCTCTGCACTTAACAGAGATTTAACATGTTTGACTTAATTATTTGATTTATTTTGAATTCTTGATAGATAGATAGATTCTATATGTGTGTACATTTCCATGTAACAGCACTGACTCATTTGCGTTAAGTTTAGATTGACATTTTGTTCTTTGCCCTAAAGTCTAAGCATATATTTCTCATAATGTATTTGACTGTGGCCTTATTGACCAGTTTTAGTAAGCCCCGCCCCCACATAATTCTGCATTCAGGATGTGTGAGGTGAGTTCAAAGATTAAACATTTAAAGGGATCCCTGGGTATTAAGACTCATATGGCTTAATATAACATAAATTATGTCTTTTACTTAAATATGTAGTAGAAAACCCATGAAAGATTTACGTTATTTAAAAAATCCACATCGTTTTATGCATGTTTTGGACTATGGTGGGCGCCGTTATTTCAATGATGTAAAAAGGTAGCACTCGGTGAGTTACTGGCGCTACCTGTTGCTATTTTTACCACAACACAACTCTGAAAATAAAGTACTGATGCAGTGCCACATTGTGCGGCTTTTGGTTGTAATTTTTAGTCGAAGGGCAACAAGCGATTAGAAGAGGAGAAAAGAATGGGAAGATGCCTGTGAATGAATGAAACTTCCTAAAGACCTGTGTCTTTGTTCTCTCCACTTTAGCCCTGATGCCTTTGAGGCTTTTAGTAGACTACTGAAAGAGCTGACAAATAGCAGAGACAAGAAATGCTAGATGCCATCCTGGCAGGATGTAAACATACCGACACTTGTCATGATGCCGCAGCCACTGAAGGAGTATCTTAGCGTAGATTTCACTCGATATCTGGGTGCATTTAGTCTCTTTGTGGAGAAAAATCAATGGTACAGCATTTGATTTAAGCCTACGCTTATATCCATCACCACCTGTAAGCTCTTTCAGTAGCTGTGGTCATCGTATCAGTATTTTATTATGATAAAAATAGCATCATGTGGCGCCAGTAGCTCACCGAGTGCAGCCATTTTACATAATTGAAATAATGGCAACCCCATAGTCCAAAATATGTATAAAACCATGTAAATTTTTTAAATAACGCAAATCTTTCATGGGTTTTCTATTACATATTTCAGTAAGATACATCATTTACGTTTAATCAAGCCACACAAGTCTTAATACCCGGGAATCCCTTTAAATATTAAATTAAAGGGGTCATGAACTGCCTTTTTTATTATTTTGTACTGTTCTCTGAGGTCCACTTATAATGTTTTTACATTAAATAATAATAATTTTGAAGTATGAATAAGCACGGCGGATTGTAGACTCAAAGTAAACACCCACTGCTATGATTGGCACAACAGTGTATGTTTGACTGCCTACATCCTTCATGAATGGACGCATACGAAGTTATAGTTACCACGTAATAAAACAGTTACTCACACTTGTGTGTTGCAACATTACTGTCGGATCCAATTTAGCTGGTAAAGCATTGTCTTTTAGTTTAAAGAATCTTTCTTAAAATCCGATGTGGTATTGTTCCTTGTTTGTAAACGAATCCACAGTAACATGAAGTGAACAAAAGAATGAGTTCTTACTGACACGGTCTGAAACTTCATTAAAAGAGAAGTTCCCCTGCAGAGCAAAAATTGACAGATAATTTACTCACCCTCTTGTCATCCAGTTTGTCTTTTTTCAGTCAATAAGAAATTATGTTTTTTGAGGGAAACATTTCAAAGTTCAAACTCTGGGCACCATAAAAGTCCACTATATGGAGAGAAATCTTGAAAAGTTTTCCTCAAAAAACATAATTACTTTACGACTGAAGAAAGAAAGACATAAACATCTTGGATGACAAGGGAGTGAGTACATTGTCTGTAAATTACAAAATATGTTCTGGAAGTGGACTTCTCCTTTAAGAATAAAGTCCATCCACTCTTTCCTGTTGCTGGGATCAGAAGGAAGGCAATGCAAAGACTTCACAGCGTCTTGTTGTCTCTGGAGCATCTCTATCGTTTGGTTTCTGCGTAGACCTGCCGTCGCCTCTCGTTATTTAAACTACATGCACGAATAGGTGGGTGGGGCTGAAAATAAAGTGGCACATTCCACTAGTTTTAAGACTAACGAGAAAGTTTTGAGTTCTGAAACGTACAGGATGTTTTTATTATACAGCGACCTCTTATATGTCAAAAGATCAAGGGAATTTTGGTTTCTCAGTTCATGACCCCTTTAAAAAGATTTTACCCATTCACAGGTAAGTGTTTTGAATACAGATCCTTTATTTTATTTTCTCACAATCCCTACTTTTCACCCTTTCACTTCTTTTTGAATGCTTGGAATTGTCCAATTCCACAGATCACATTTTTCTGAATGCTGCATCTTCATCACCTGAAAACAAAATGTTTTTTTTATGTGTTGACACAACAATTAGCAGCATCAGAAATATGTTTCCTACACAGAAAATGATGTGCATGAAATGTTTTGCTCAAACGAAAGCAGAAGGGTGTTTGAGATTGTTCATTGAAGTTATGCAATGTAGTTCTGTGCTCATCATTTTCTATCATTACACATTCGCTCAATTAAGGCTGTTACTATTTAAGTACTGTTACTATTATCACACTTTTTAATATTTTTTTTTCACATTTGAAGCTTCCATTTGTCATTAATTCCTTATTTGTTTGCTCACGCCGTATTTTCATTTTCCCATGCCACATCTCTCTTCTCTCGTCTTCTCCACAGTGCGGTCGAGACGCAGAGAACTTTGATCGTTTTTTCACCCGCCATCCTCCCGTCCTGACCCCTCCTGACCAGGAAGTGATTCAAAACCTGGACCAAGAAGAATTTCAGGGCTTCTCATACATTAATCCAAATTTTGCATCTGTGAAATCCAAGTAGCCAGTTTTAGCCAAGCACAAAATAGGGACCAGTGAGATTAGAGCTCTTGAAAATGACATAGTCCGAATGAGCCAATGAGAGTGTTCAACCACACTGATGGAGGAACGGAGGTAATTTCAATTCATATTGTTCCTTCCTGCTTATTATTTTTCGTTTGATTAAAAGGATCAAGGCAAGAGATTGACTAACTTTGTAAATGAACCTATAAAGAGTGAATGTGTGGCAGCTTTGCGAGATTTTGACTATTTGAAGCTTGTATATCATGGACTGTAGTGTCACGGGTTTAAAAAAAAAAAGAACCTGGATAAATCCAGTTTGATGGTCACATGTCACCCCTAAATAGTAAATAATAATAATTATATATATATTATATACATTTCGTGATGTCACAATGCAAAAAGACTGTAAAGGTTTTAAAAAAGATGCTTCATTTTATCTATTATAAATGTTTCTTATTATTTTTTCTTTTCATTTTGGGGTGAAATGTGACCTAGAGGTTTTGGTGAGAATCACTCATTGTGATGAAACATATCTTTAGAATATTAAATATAGCTGCCAAATCTATCTTCCTCCCCGTCACACACACGCGCACACAAACCACGCGCCTCAGATGCACCATTTACTGCTTATTGATCAGGACGTTTACTGGGTCACCCCATTTTAGTGCTTTTTTCGGTTGGGTGTCGTACGTGTGTTTGTGTGAAACTGTGCCAAGTCAGAGATTACAATTTAGGAACTGGTCATGCAACATGTAGTTCTCCAACCAGTGCTGCTTGGATACTCATAACCACATCCTTACACCAACTGGAAATGATAATGACGTGACTACAACAATTTAATTCCAGACATATCGATGATGTTGTAACTACTTTTGAGAACATATCTTTTATGTCATTATTCTGCCAAATCTGTGATGTATGACATTTTTTTTGACTTGTTACCTGTGCCTGGCAGTGTTTGGATCAAATTACTGTGAAACTGTGGACAGACTGTTTCTATAGAGGAAAATATATGAATATGTATTTGGAATATATTAATGATTTCTGTATGTCTGTATATTTTCCTTCTGTGTTTATTCTTGCATACACAAACAGTTTCTGAATACTGATATTTTAGGATATGTTAAATATAGTTAATAATATTTACGTATTTTAGATGGTAAATATACATAAACTTAGTCAACCTAAAAAAAATGCAAAATTCATATGTTAACACAGTAAATACTGGCTTATATGTGGTCGGTATAAAACAATATAAGATGGTCAGTAAGGTTTTTAAAGTAGTCTTATGCTCACCAAAGTTGCATTTATGTGATCAAAAATACAGTAAAACATTCATATTGTGAAATATTACTGCAATTTAAAGTAACTGTTTTCTATTTTAAAATGTAATTTATTTCAGAATTTTCAGCGTCATTACTCCAGTCTTCAGTGTCACACGATCCTTCAGAAATTATTCTAATAAGCTGATTTTTGGCTCAAGAAACATTTATTATTGTCAATATTGTGAAGTTTTTTTTTGTGCAAACTGAAATCTTTGATAATAGAAAGTTCAAAAGAACAGCATTTATTTGAAATATTTTGTTACATTTATAGATTGTTACTTTATTGTAATAATTTGTAATGTTACAGAATATTTCAGAAAAAAACTGTTCTTTCTTGTCACTTTTTATTGTCTTTATTGTCACTTTTGATCAATTTAATGCATCCTTAATTAGTAAAAATATTAAATTTCTTTAAAAAAAAATATGTGACCACAGACTTAAAACTAGTCCTAAAAATGACTAGTCTTTAAAAAAAAAATTCTGAATTCACACACACATTTAATTATTATCATAACATAACTAATAACATATCCATCAGCAAACGGCAGAACCATGTGAGAACAAAAGGAGTGTTTTGCGCGTGTGTGTGTTTGTGTGTGTGAGTGTATGTATAAATTGTTCATTTGGACTTTTGGGTTTCATGAGGACTTGATGGCGCAATTATTGAGTAGGTACAGGGACCAGACTCTCAAGAAGTACTTCTCTCCAAGGCGCTTGTTCTTGAGCTGGTTTGGGCTTCTAGCAGAAGGTAGGACTTTGTCTTGATCGTCCTCTGTCTTGAATGAAAGGACATTTGGTGTCTCTCTGTTCCTGGTTTGTGTGTTTGGCAGAACTTTGAGCTGTTTGTCTCCAGTTGGTGGCTGGACTTCAATGTCCAAACGTTCATCTCATTTTCATGGGTGTGTTTTAGACGTTTATGGTCCAGTCTGCTCTCCTTTGTACTGTCCCTCCATGTTGTCTTTGGTATAATTCGGCCTCTTCCAGACTGACTCTCAAAACCTGTAGTTCTGTTAGTTTGCTTTGTCTTGAGTTTTTGATTCTGATGTATCTTCGAGCTGTGGGTTCCTCTTCATCAGTTTCCTCTTGGTCTTTTTTGCTGTTTCTGACTTTTAGTATCTAGTGATGTTTTTTGTGTTGTCTTACAGTTGATATGTGATTATAATGACAGATGTCTGATTTAAAGTCAACATAAAATTAAAATGGACCCTTATTTGCTTTCCTAAGACACGTTTCAGATGATTTGGCATATTTTTTCCAAAGTGCCTCCGTAAGTCATCATCAACTTGTTTTTGCTCACCAAGACCTTGTGGGCTTTTGGATCATGTAAACTTTCCAATGGACAAATGTAAGTTTTTCTTGTTGAATATGATGCTCATCACAGAAACAAACATAAATAAAAAAAAAAATGTAATTGCGACTTTTTATCTCACAGTTCAGTTTTTTTTTCTCAGAATGGTGGGATACAAACTCGCAATTCAGATTTTTTTTTTCTCTGAATTGTGAGAGATAAACTTGCAATTGTGAGTTATAAAGTCAGAATCGTGAGGTATAAACTCAAAATTCTGACTTTTTCTTAGAATTGCGAGTTTATATCTCACAATTCTGACTTTTTTCTTGCAATTCTAACTTTTTTTTCCCTCAAATTGGAGGATTACTGCGAGAACTGCGAGTTATAAAGTCCAATTTTGAGGGGAAAAAAGAATATGTTCTTAGAATTGCGAGTTTATATCTCACAATTTTGACTTTGTAACTCTGAGAAAAAAATCATTTTTTTAATTTTTTATTCAGTGGCGGAAAGGAGCTTCCACAGAAACAGGTCGCACTGTGAAAGTAAAATGGGTTGCAAAAGCATTTTTGTGTTGACTTTGAAACTTAATTTTAACTGCATTTCTGCACACATACTGCAATATGCCAGCAAAAACTTGCTGAAGATATGGAAAAGTTGTAAGATGTGGTTGATGCATTAAGATCCCAAAATAAAAAAAAAAAATCATTGTGTAGAGATGAAAAATTGGACAGTTAATACAGCAAAAAACACTTCACAAGAAGTATAAGACTATACAAAAATGAATTAAAAATAATCTTTTAACAACATTTGTTAATGTCCTTTTATAAATATTCATTGTTCTATAATAATACAGTAATTAACTAATATTAATTTATACAAATTAATGTTAAAATGTGCAAAACTTTGGGGTCGGTAAGTTTTTTTTGTTTGTTTGTTTGTTTTTTTATTAATACTTTTATTTTATTGATCAAAAATGACAGTAAAGATGTTAATCTTGTAATAGCAGAAATAATGTTACAGAAGATTTTTATTTCAAAGAAACACTGTTTTGAATGTTCTATTCAGAATCCTGAAAAATATTAAGCAGGACAATGTCATGCGACTCTAAAGACTGCTGAAAATTCAGCTTTGCATGACGGGAATACATACAATTTTGAAATATATTCCAATAGAAAAGAGTTATTTTAAATTATAATAAGATTTGACAATATTACTGTTTTTATTGTATTTAATGATTCAAAACTTAGCGGTAAAAAACTTTAAAAACTCTTACCAACCTCAAACTTTTGAACATTAGTGTATGTGTAGAAATTAACTAATGTTGAAGGAGAGCTCCACTTCCAGATCAGCAATTTACAAATAATTTACTCACCCCCTTGTCATCCAAGATGTTCATGTTTTTCTGTCTTCAGTCGTAAAGAAATTATGGTTTTTGAGGAAAACATTTCAGGATTTTTCTTCATATAATGGACTTGATTGGTGCCCCAATTTTGAACTTCCAAAATGTAGTTTAAATGCAGCTTCAAAGGGCACTAAACGATCCCAGCCGAGGAAGAAGGGTCTTATCTAGCAACATGATCTGTCATTTTAAAAATAAAAATTTGTAAGCACAAAAGCTCATGCAGCACAGGCTCTGGGATGTGCGTTCACGATGCTACGAATTAGTGATAGATCGTTCTTGAACGATTCGTTCATTTTGAACAAATCTTTAATGTGACTCAGGAAGAACGAGTAATCTCGGGTAGTGATTCGTTCAGTCGCGCATGCGCAACATCCTATTAGGTTCTGTACTGGAATTAGTTCACCTGTTTCGAGTCTTCGGGTTTTTCGAGTCGTTCGTT
>JAHKKF010516903.1:0-27686 GCA_019740295.1 Labeo calbasu | reverse complement strand
CCTATTAGGTTCTGTACTGGAATTAGTTCACCTGTTTCGAGTCTTCGGGTTTTTCGAGTCGTTCGTTCATTTTATGGGGCTGTCACGTGATGAACGAATGACTCGAACCCGAAGACTCGAGAGATGAACTAATCAATTATTTTTCCGGCTCACACTGCATTGGTTAAGCTTATGGGGCTGTCACATGATGAATGAACGACTCAAACCCGAAAACTTGTCAGATAAGAGGTGAGGTGAGCTAATCACAGACTAAAGACCCAGGTAAACAATGAATTAATCTTTTCTGTTTCTTATAGCATTATAGTTTTGTCTTGTTTGTAGTGTGATCAACATTTATGTAAGCAGTAGATGTGTTAGTGAAGTAACACATAACATTTTAATAATATTTTGCTAAAATGAACGAAATGACATTTTGCTGAACGAGACTCAAAGGTCAGAGTCTGTAAAATGATCCGAACTTCCCATCACTACTATGAATCACGTCTAAGTTCTTCATCAGTGTACTCCGGCTCAAAAAGGGTAGAGTATGGCGAAAAACTCCATCTTATTTTCTCCTACAACTTCAGAATCGTCCGACATCATTGTACCTTTTTGTTTGTAAACAGCGTTTTGACTTGCTTGTACTTTCTTACTCTTTGCGCGTTCGCTTTGTAAACACTGGGTCTGTAGTCGACATGATTTATTAGTACGTGAACACACATCCCAGAACCTGTGCTACACAAGCTTTTGTGCTTAAAAAGTATACAAATTTTTATTTTCAGAAAAAAAATGACAGATCGTTTCGCTAGATAAGACCCTTGTTCCTCGGCTGAGATCGTATAGAGCCCTTTGAAGCTGCATTTAAACTACATTTTGGAAGTTCAAAATCGGGGCACCAATGAAGTCCATTATATGTAGAAAAATCCTGAAATCCTCAAAAATCATAATTTCTTTACAACTGAAGACAGAAAGACATGAACATCTTAGACGACAAGGGGGTGAGTAAATTATTTGTGAATTATTGTTCTGAAAGTGGACTTCTCCTTTAACATCCTGTATTGTGTTATCAAAATGATAAAATGTGTATATGTTCTTTTAATGCCTTGAGTCCAGGTTACTAGTCATAACCTATACAATTAGTGACGTATGCGAAACATTATGCACATAATCATTTCTCATAATCGCTTTCTCTGCTTTTCTTTCAGAAAAATCGACGTGACACAGGTAATTTCGACAAGGAGTTCACCAAGATGGCGGTTGAGCTGACACCAACAGATAAACTCTTCATTATGAATCTGGACCAAAATGAATTCCAAGGCTTCTCCTACACCAACCCTGAGTTTGTCATTCAGGTTTAACACCAACCTCCAATCGTTTGCTCCGTACAGGTGTGAGAGCAGGAGACGGTCTTATTACCCAGAAAGCATTATTTTGTCCCTGTGCCATCTCGATTTTCCTCTCTTTTCACTAAAACAGGCACAAACCCAGCAGGTTCATACAGAACCAAACCAGGATTAAACTCAGTCTCAACCAAGGCCTCAGAAACTCTGAATTGAATTGGAGGAGAGAGAACGGTTATAAAAGAGTGTATTCATAGTCTCCATGAGAATGTCTTGTCTTTTCATCTCCATGAGAATTATCCTACCTCTTTCTTTTACACTTTCTTTTCTCTCCATAGATTGAGTCAGCTTTTTCCTGCAGCCCCTCATTTCCAAATGAATTAGCCTGACAACATGCAGCACTAATGGCTTTTTCTAGAGCTAATTAAGCCTTACGCAACCTTCAGCCAATCTGGTTTAAATTAGTATCATTTGGTATAAACTCAAAGTCAGGTTTACGTGTATCAGTGAGTGATAGATGAGCAAATATCCTAAAGCATCTATTGCTAGATGTTCGTTTAAATGGGTGATATCTTTCAGCTTGATCTGAGATTCTCAGCACAAGTATTAGCATTACAGCAAAACAGTCAGATAATGACATCCATATGGCATTTAGCTAGCTCCCAGCATAATGGCTTCTGTTCATGAGATGCTCTTAAAAATTCATTACTTATGTCATAACAACTTGAGGGAATTACATAAGACAATTTACATGCAACTCAAAAGCACCTGGATAAAGCTTTGAAAATGAACAGTTTTACATGAAAATATGTTGACAGCTTACCTTCATTTTACATATAATTTGGTATATTACGTATATTAGAAATTTGATATTAAAACAGTCTGGAATCAAATAATGAGCTTACTTCTGAGTTTTTTAATCATTTTTCTGGGAATTCTGTGCTGTT
The DNA here is from genome assembly GCA_019740295.1 of Labeo calbasu. Taxonomy (NCBI): domain Eukaryota; kingdom Metazoa; phylum Chordata; class Actinopteri; order Cypriniformes; family Cyprinidae; genus Labeo; species Labeo calbasu. Next base: position 25,420 of record JAHKKF010516903.1, on the reverse strand, counting down.
ATACTTATGACACATATCATGAGTCATATTTATGAAATAAAAAAAGCAACTATGACATAAATAGTTATATTTATGAGATGAAAAGTCATAATTAAGACCTTTCGTCAACTTTCAATTTCATTTTTTTAATCTTACAATTCAACTTTTCAAAAACGGTGACTTTTATGTCTCAATTTCTACTTTTTATGTCATGTCTTAATATGTCAATTTTGACTTTTCATGTCACAGTTATGATTTACAAAAGCATAATGTTTCCCTTATGTGGTGGAATTGAACATTTTAGGGTTCAAAACTGTTTGAGAAGGAAAACTTCTGCAAGCATGACAGAAAATACAATGCAAAATGCAGTGACTAGCATCAAATAACGACATTAAAATATGCTTACGAGAAAATGGATAATGAATTACGACTTCTGATGTGCAATATGATGAGAATTACAATTACTGACTGGAATATGTTACTAATAATGCACTTTCAATCTTTACTGTGTTTAAGGTATTAAGTTTCACCATTTCTTTTCAATTTATTCTCGAACGACTGACAGGTGCATGCGGTTGCGATCCTTGGTAAAGTGCATTAGTGCTGTTTACTGAATTGGCATCAGGGGTAGTTCCATGCATATCACTGGCTGCAAAAAAATGTGATTCATACTGTATGAGCTGAAAAACGACAACTTTAGCTAAACCAGTCTCGACTGAAACCCTAATGTGCCATACATTTCTGTGGGGGAATCTGCAGTGTTTGGGGAGCTCGTTACGTGCAATGTGTCTGTGTTAAACAGACTCCACAAGGAGTTTTAGTCTACCCTATGCATGCCTGGTAGAGCCCTTGCTCTTTAACTCGGTGTTAACTTATTAACCAAGTGTGTCAGTAATGGTTGGATCTGTTGTAGCATAGATCCTTGTAAGGGTTATGGTGTGTGAACATTTCTATTCGTTTATGTTTTATTTTGTAATTAGATATATGAAATAGAAATATAAGTATTCTAGTCTTCCAAATGAAAACACATTGTGTGATCATGTAAACAGTGATAATATAAGTATAATCTACTTTTCCTGAGGTGACAACCGGAAAAGTGGGGATAATGTAAAAAGTTATTGTATAATATTTATTGTATAGTGTATATGGAGGGTTAAATGTTTAAGACCTGTAGCCTGAACTACAAAAAAGGAAAAGAAAGAAAAGCTGTCATTTTAAAGCAACTGTATGTACGTTTTTTTATCTTGAAATATCAGTTTCAAAATTATTCTGATGGTTCCCTCACTTTTAATGAGGTACATGGCTTCTGTTTTGTTTCCATTTTCCGCTCAGTTGTGTGGTTTGTGAGGATGCAAGTTGGATGAATGGGTACAAAATACCAAAAAAAGAGCAGATCCGGTTGCTTTACGACAGCAACAAATGCACGTGTAATTACAACAGTGGTATATTTACGACTCATTTAACTACATACAGTTGCTTTAACTGAACGTTTTTTGAAAATATAAAAACATAAGAAAGTGTGGATAAGATAAGCCTTACTAGTGTTTCTGTCCTAAACTCTCTTTGGCATGTGCGTAACTGTAAATGAATGATGTGGCCTTTACGTGATCAAGGTAATTGTCACACCTCAAACAAACATGCACATTGTGATATTGTAAACCCTGGCCCTGTTTAGTAAGCAGATATTATTTTAGTTTTTCTATCATGTTTTAATGATGAAGGATTTAAAGGGCTTCCTGTACAAGAATCAGTCCCCCCAAAACAAGTTTTATACTATGCAAGACAGATGCATGTCAACAACGACACATCGACATAACATCCAGACAGCAGCAGTGGTTGGCTATGGGGAGGGCTATCGCTGGTGATTGCAGAGATATTTTGCATGTTATTTATTTATGCTATGTGGATTATTAAAGCTGAAGTTTTCAAATGCCATTCCGTGTATTTGTAATTTTTGTTCGTTTTTGTTATGAGGTTATTGGCCTGTTCACAAGAAACTAAGAAATGTGATTTTCTATTTTAAATTGTTACTGCTTAAAGGGATAGTTCACACAAAAATGAAAAATCTTTCATTAATTATTCACTTTTCCAAACCCGTAAGACCTTCGTTCATCTTGGCAACACAAATTAAGATTTTTGATGAAATCCGAGAGCTTTCTGCATAGACAGCGATGCATAAACCACATTCAAGGGCCAGAAAGGTAATAAGGACATTGCTAAAATAGTCCATTTGACATCTGTGCTTCAACCTTAATTTTTGAAGCTATAGGAAAACTTTTTGTGTGCAAAGAAAACTAAAATGACTTTATTAAGCAATTTCTTCCCTCCCATATCAGTTTTCGACGTGGGTTCACGAGAGTACTGACACGCAATAGAAGAAGGACATGAAAGTGAGTAATAAACTGAACATAAAAAATGCCACTGAACTGAATGTAACTTGCATATTTTGTTGATTATTGCTTCTGAAAAAGGTCATTATTGTCATGTTTTGGGCTGTACTAATCGGTCGGATAGGGATAAACATTTGGAGTACTATATTTTAATGTATTATCTTAATTATGAACACACCGGTTTGTAGTGCAAACTGTTTTACCATTTACTGCACTTCGATATTCTTCTCGTTATTTCCCTATGGTGGATTATAAACCGGACGTCTAACACATTACCAGAAAACAGCTTAATTCCACATTGAAAAATAAGGTGGACAGACTCTCAAAAGTTATAATAAATCAGGGAGAAGAGTGCAAAAACCTGTCTGAGGTACAAAAGGCATTTGTGGTTGGTCAAACTGAACCAGGATTTCCAAGGCAAGAATCTTGACTGGTCAGTTGTGAAATATTGTGAAATATTAGGATAATATCTTAATTAATACTGCTTGTACATATCTTTACCAACTAACTGCATTAAAAGTCCACATGTTTTTCCATGGTTTAGACAGCATAAATTAGCAGAACAATGTATTCGGTAGTACATTTACGTGCAATCCGTGCCGTTGTTTACATGCGAGTATCGCCAATATGGCGGCGCATCCAGGTAACTGAATAACTCGTGATGTAAGAGCGAACCCTCTATTGTCAAATTAATTTTATACATTTTATACGTCTTTACAATCTAATCTTAAAACTCCAATACTTGTAATTTGGGCAACCTTCAGTGTTAAGTACTTTTGTCAATATGCGCTAATATTAATCGCGTTGCTAACAATGTGTGAACACTCTATGCGTAAAAAGACTTACCTATTTTAGGGTTTGTTAAAAAAGCAAATGACTGCATTAAATAAATGTGTTAGTTTGTGTATGTTCTTCTTTTAAATGGACTGATGCTCTATTGCATAAGTTTATCTGTGCTCACGCACTATCGAGCGCAACATGAGAGGCGGTGCTTTACATCCATGGAGCAGAGACCCATTAGAGACTCCAAAACCCACCGCAGTGTGATCCATATGGAAATGCACACAGATCAGTCATGGGCATACTGGTCTTATCCGAAGGAATACGGAGAAAACGTAACACCACCGCAATGACTTTTGGGATAAAGTTTTTCTGGGAGTTGGTTTTTGATGAATAAGGTAAGTTGGAATAAGGATTTACCTTCATGAAGGAGATATAAACCCCAAATGATCTCTCTCAGTGTACGCGTAAAAGCGCACGGCGTAAGGAACGCGTGCCAAAACTTCTCGAAAACTTCACTGACATGGTCGCAGGCATGTGAGAGCTCATCAACACCAGTAAATATGGATAAGCCGCTTGTGACTTTAATAAGTGCACACTGATGCCAGAGACCCGGGAGCAGGATGAAGGTGTGTAACCGTGGAGTGCAGATGCTCCTTACCACGGCGGGAGCTTTCGCGGCCTTCAGCCTGATGACCATAGCGGTGGGCACCGACTACTGGTTGTACTCCCGTGGAGTCTGCAGGACCAAAAGCGTCAACGACAACGACACGAACCGAAAGAATGAGGAGGTGCTTACGCACTCGGGGCTCTGGAGACAGTGCTGCATGGAAGGTACTATTTTTTTTCTTCAAAACGTTTATAAAAATGCTTTTTATAGCATGTTTAAGTGGATGGCTTCATAACAGTGTAGTATAACGTTAGCTATAATTAACAATTTATGAATTAACATGAACTAACAGTGAACAAATGCATTTTTTATTAACTAACATTAACAAAGATTATTAAATAGTGTAATAAATGTATTGTGCATTGTTTGTTCATGTTTGTTAATACATTAACTAATGTTAACAAATGACACCTTATTGTAAAGTGTTACTGATTTTATTCAGGTTTTTGTTTTATGATTGCAAGTAACTGTGGCAAAAGTTGTTGTTGCAATAAAACTGGTAAATGTATATTTATTAAATGAATGAATGATAACAGAATGACAGAAAGGATTCTGACCTTCAAACTGTATTTGGTTGAGATTTAATGTTACTAAATACATGAAATATTCAAAGGTGTGCACTAAAAATGATCTAAAATGACTAAATTAACTAATTGTAATCAAGTCAAAATAGTAAAACATTAATTAAGTAACCTAAATACATTCATTTATACCAGGAAAACTACCGCTGGGTTAAATTAGGTATAAAAAAAATGCAATTGAGGGCAACAATTTCAGGTTACCATTTTGTACCATTGTACAAAAAAGTTTATTTATTCATTGTACAGTAGTTTTACCATGTTTTTATTTATTTATTTTTTATTTTTTCGTGAAGTATCTTGAATTACTCATGAATATAGTAAACATTCACTTTACTATGATCACTGTCATTTTACCAGACATCACGTTTTTCTAAAGCTTGTGTGTCAGATGACTAAATGTTTAAAAGTTGGAGTTGAATCAAACCCCTTTCCTGTGGGTTGATTTGTTTATCTGATTATTGATTTAATTATTTTTACTTTCTCGCACAATACGCAATCCTGTAGTTTCGACCCATCTCTCCCACCCTCTCCTACTTTCTGAGTCTGACCTATATCACTTCAACGTCAATTCTTTTAATGGAAAGTGTAATGAAGCATTCACTCTGTTAAAAGGGCATCAAAGTGGCAGCGTTCACTTAACGCGTGTGAATGCGAGAGATATTTAGGGTACGAGTGGACAGTTGAAAGATGGTTGGCACAGACCATATACTACAACTAAAGTACTCTGTAACATCAATTATGCACACAAAAAAATACAACAACAGAAATGCAGCTATTACACATGCAGATGCACGTTGCATCAACATACCACATGCCCATGCAGTGAGCATTTTGTTTTAATTTACACACAACAACAAAAAAGCCCACTTTAAATTTAATGCCACTTTAATTATCCTCTATATTTTGCTTTAAATACCTACTAATAGTTACTTTGGCTCATGATGTTTTATATGTGGAAGGACACTGAGAGAAAGAGAAAATGTGCTGCCCAATAAAAAAGGGAAATAGTGTTTGCCTATCTGTGCTTTGAGAATGTCTAATTAGATGGGAGGATATTGATATTGTTAATGATTTGATAGCATTAGTCCAATCATGTGGAAAATGGCATTGGCCATTAACTGAGTCATGTGTAACAGTGAATTTGTCTGGATGTTTGTTTCTTACAGGCATATTTAAAGGGGTTTGTAAGAACATTGATCATTTTCCAGAGGACGCAGATTATGAACAAGATGCTGCAGAATATCTACTGCGTGAGTATCTACAAACGTTTCACATTCAGTTAAAGGTCAAACACATGCAATAAAAAACCCTAACATTAAAAAATAGCATTTGCAGACTCTGTAGTTTCAAATGTAATCACTGTTAAAACAAGGTTACTTCCTAAAGAGTTTGGAAAAGAATGGAAAAGTACTGAATTTGATTTATAAGTAATTTCCAGGTGTGGATAAGTATAAAAAAAAAAGCAGTATGGAAAAATGTTTGTGTTTTCAGATTACTGCCCCTATTCGGTTTTGTAAATCAAACTGATTTACAGACTAAATGTGAAAATACACTATTAGAGATCAGTTATAATATTTTGTGTGTGTTTGTGTGACAGGTGCTGTGCGCGCATCTAGTCTTTTCCCTATAATGAGTGTGGGACTGCTGTTCATCGGTGGAGTATGTGTAGCCGCCAGTGAGTTCTACAAGAGCCAACACAACGTCATCCTGAGCGCAGGCATCTTTTTTGTCTCAGCTGGTATGTCGGTGCTCATATATAGACTTTAGATTTGTTTGATCATAGCCAAGCAGATTTTGCATTACTTGTAACTTTTTTTAGCCTTTAGCCTTGAGGTGGCACTGTAACCAAATATATGTGGTATTTTATGATATGAAAGCCAATGTCTGCCACATAAGAAAAAAAATGCTTTGGCAAATCATAATTATGACATAAAAAGTTACAATTAGGACATAAAGAATCATATTTATGAGATAAAAAGTTTAATTATGACATAAAAAGAGGAAATTATAAGAAAAGGTCTAAGAGATTATGGCAAACAATGATAAAAAGTCAGTTATGACATAAAAACTCTAAATTAGGACAGTTAAAAAGTCATAATCAAAGTCAAAGTTTTGTCCTTTCATTTTATAATTAAGTCTTCTTGTCATTATACAATTTTTTATTGCATTATTTCAACCTTTTATGTCATAGTTTTGACTAGTTTCCTATAATTCCCATCATTATTTCCATATACATTTGTACTTTTATTTCATAATTTTGTAACATAAATTATTATTCTTTTTATCTTGTAATCATAACTAAAATAGACTTTTTCTATAATAAAAAGTATGATATTAAATTATAATTATTAAGACTTATGTTTTTTCTTATGTGACAGATTTAAAAATATGAGATACTAAGTCATAATTATGAGATAAAAGTTCAAAATAATAGGAGAATAAGTCTTAATTATGATATGAAAAGTCGTAATTTCAACGTATTATGTAACATTTTTTGACTTTTTTATGTGGCATGCATTGGGTTCCATACAATGATACATGTTTAATTATGACATAAAAAGAGAAAATTATAAGAAAAGGTCTAAGAGATTGTGACATTTATGATAAAAAATTCAGTTAGGACATAAAAAGTCTATATTAAGACATATTGAGAAATTTTGCCCTTTCATTTCATAGTTAAGTCTCTTCGTCATAATACAAACTTTATACGTCATTATTTTGACCTTTTATGTCAAAGTTGAGCAGTTTCCCATAATTTATTATACTTTTGTCCTTTTATTTCATAATATGATTTTTGTAATATACATTATAATACTTTTTATCTTATAATTATAAATTAGTATCTCAAAATAGACTTTTTCTATAACAAATATTGTTATATTAAGTCATAATTATTATGACTTCTGTTTTTTCTTTATAAATATGTGACCCTGGACCACAAAACCAGCCTTAAGTAGCAAGGGTATATTTTTTAGCAATAGCCAAAAATACATTGTATGGGTCAAAATTATTGATTTTTCTTTTATGCCAAAAATCATTAGGATATTAAGTAAAGATGATGTTCCATAAAGATATTTTGTAAATTTCCTACCATAAATATATCAAAACTTGATAAATTTTTGATTAGTAATTTGCATTGCTACGAACTTCATTTGGACAACTTTAAAGGGGTCATCGGATGCTAAGTTCACTTACATGTTGTTTAAACATTAATGTGTGTTGGCAGTGTATGTACAGATCTACCCTATAATGATAAAAATCCATGCAGTGGTTTTTAATTAATCTGTAAAAATAATATTCCCTTTTCAAATCAAGCCATTCTCAGATGTCACACCGACAGAGGCAGCTCCCAAGATAGTTGATTGACATGAGCGTTTTACCTCAGATCAGCTGTAACAGTCCAACCTCTTTGTTTCGTTGCTGAAACAGGGATGTAAGTAAACAAGAAAATCTCTGATTGAGCGATTGAGGTGTTGTGTTGTTGGATGTAATAATGAACATAGTGGTCGTCATTTACTCCCGACATCTGAGCCGCCGAAGATGCAGTAGATTATGTTTGTTTGTGAAGGGAATGCGCCTCCCAATGTACATATATCCATCTATGTTCGTGCAAATCATTAATGATCCAGCTTCACTTACAGCACTTGCAGTTTTTTTTTATGAATCTTTGCGATCGCCTTTCCTAACAATGTGCTAGTTAGCAAGTTTAGCGGCTAAACGCGGCTAAATGCGGCTAAAGTAAACAGGTTCGTCTCTCCACAAAGAAGAGAGAGGCGGGGCAAGCAGAGCTCATTTGCATTTAAAGCAGCCTCGGACAGAATGAGATGATTTTTGCAGAGCTGATTTTGGCAAGGTGAAAAGGGTGTTGTTTTACACAACCATTAAGAATTTTTGACCAAAGTATATTATAGACTTTTCATTAAGACTCTAAAGAATCATATCAACTTATGGAAAATGGGCACCCGATGACCCCTTTAAATGCGATTTAAAAACACACACATAAGAGAACTGGAGCGGAAGGAAGGAGGTTTATAGTATCTTTCTTTTTTTTAGGCCTTAGCAACATTATTGGCATTATCGTTTACATCTCATCCAACGCTGGCGATCCTAATCAGAGCGAGTCCAAGCGCAGTCACTGGTACGGCTGGAGCTTCTACTGCGGCGCTCTTTCCTTCATCATAGCGGAGACCGTTGGCGTCCTGACCGTGCACCTGTTCATCGATACGCACCGTGTGTTGAGAGCACGTTCACATCGCACCCTCCAAACCAGCACGCATTCCCTACAGCATCGGCGGTCGGCCAGCTACCGTTCCCGCTACCGCTGGAGGCAGGGTCAAAACCGCTCGTCAGACTCCCGATCGCGCGAACCCTCTCCGGCCCGTCACGGAAACGAGCTCGGTCTTTACGCGCTGGGACGCGGACTTCCACCAACAGCTGCTCACGCGTTCGCGCACAACTCCCTCAGCACCGGCCGTGGTTTTGCACACTTTCATAACTCTGTCATCGCTAATAACAGCTTAACCAATCCTCTCGTTTTCACCATGCAGAACTCGGTGAAATCGGATAGAGAGATTTCGCACATACAGAACTCCTTGAACACAGAGAAAGGATTTGCATTTCCAAATGCACATGGAGAAAATTCAGTAAAACCTGAAAATGGAGTCGTGCTCTCGCAGAACTATAAACTAAACTCAGTAAATCCCAGTAAAAGCCCAGTGCATGTGGACAATTCTGGGAATGACAATTCACTAGTGCAAAACGCTGTAAAAGAGCCCTCATATATGTCTCAGAGTAGCACTGCGACAAGAAGAACAACTCCAGTGTAAAAAAAAAAAAAAAGACCTTTTTTAAGACCTCTGCTGCTATATTATGAAAGATGAAAGGTCTAAGTGAAGATTAGCTAATTCCTTCACTAAATAGGTGTATATTATTTGCATTTAGCTTCATGTACCAAATGAAGTGGACTGACAGGTAACAATGGTGCTGTTTTATTGTGCCCTCTGCTGTCTCTATGCAGAAGCGAATCTGCTGCCTTGTCCTTGGAACTTTTTTTTTTTCAGATGCAATACTCTTAATGGCCACATGAGCAGCAAAGTGCAATTGTCATGTCAAAACACAGTTTGGACCTTTTCACTGATACTTTCATTGACATCGTAAATCTAGAAAAGCATTTTATATTTTCATTTAAAAAATGTAATGTACGTTTATAAAGCTATACTTTGTGTTTTATTAACTGGCATTACAGAAAACTAGTTAATTGCTGAGTGGATGTTTTAATGGGATCAAGGTAGCAAACAAATCAGAACAGGTTACCCAAATATGACGATTTCCATTTCTGAGAACCGTGGAAGTGTGAAAAAGGTCCTTCGGCTCATTCTTCATTTCTAAATCCATATTATGACTGATGAAATCAATCCACTCTATTCTAGATCTTCTCTGAAAATGTAACACATCCCTGTTGAAAAAATCCAGCCTATGCTGGTTAGGTACGTTCTGAAGCATGGCTGCTGGTTTGAGTTGGTTTAAGCTGGTCATGTGCTGGTCCTGAGCAGGAGCTAGTTGCTTAGGACCAGCACATGACCAGCTAAGGACCATCTTAACCCAGCTCATGACCAGTTAAGGAACATCTTAAACCAGCAGCCATGCTTTAAAACATACCTAACCAGCGTATGCTGCATTTTTCCACAGGGATAATTTTCATGTCAGTGGTCACACGTCAGCAAAAAAGCAATGATAAACCATGATGTAATAATTTTTTAAAATGGTGCAAATTATACATGGCTCATTGTTTTCTTTTCTTTTTGTTGATAGAAATAAGAAAAAAGATATACAAACTACTATTTTAAAGCTTATAATATGTGCTATAATGTATGGTAACAATGGAGCAAATTATTGTTATTAAGCTCAAAAAGGAATTTTTTGTGCAGTGGCACTAAAAATAGTAGCAATTTGCATTTTATGTGCTCTATTTGATTGGGTGATTTAACATACCTTTTTAATACAAATTAGCTGACAATACAATTGATAGGACAGATGGCCTGGAGCAACAGGGTTAAGTGGATTGACTCAGTGAGGGCAGAACAGGATGGTGACATTAGTGTCTGGGTCATGCATGACTTTGACTGAACCTTGAACCTTTAGGTAGGTTAGGCAATCAGTAAATGGTATCTTGCTACCTAATTATCTGGCATATGTTGAGGTTGTCACATCTTTGGAAAGCAGAGCATGTGTATTTAGGATTCTTTGGTGAATGGAAAGTTCAAAAGAACATTATAAATGTCTTTACTGTTACTTTTGATCAATTTAACATGTCACTTCTGAAAAAAGTATTAATTTCCTATTTGGTTTGAATGGTATAGTGTAAATTTTGCAAAGCACACTGGAAGCATATCCCAAATAAGTATTTTTTTTTTCAGTTAAAATAGATTTTATTAAGGTGGCTCTATATCACTTTGGCACAACAATGGTGTTGCTTAAACAGAGTCAGTATTCTCACACTTGGCCAGAGCTTGTCAGGTTTTCTGAGAGTCTCCATTATGCTGTCCAGCTCTTCTCTAAATCTACAAGTTCCATGCCTTCACAGTAAGAGCGAGGACGAGATACTTTCACCTGGATTTGAAAAACAGGTATGTGTCATTCAATTACAACAATATACCAGAGCAAATGTGTTCAAACTCAGTCCTGGAGGGTTGGTGTCCTGCAGAGTTTAGCTCCAACTTGCCTCAACACACCTGCCTGGAAGTCTCTAGTAGTAATAATAATAATTATTATTATTATTATTATTATTATTATTATTATTATTTTTATTATTATTTCTCTAGTATGCCTAGTAAGACCTGGATTAGCTGGTTCAGGTGTGTTTAATTGGGGTTGGAGCTCAACTTTGCAGGACAGTGGCCCTCCAGGAGCAGGACTAGACATCTCTAATGTAGAATCTTTAGTGTATGTGTCTTACCGTAGTGGTATTCCTGTTGAGTTGCTGCAGCAAAGGGAATGGTGTCCATTGAATCGGCTCGATTGGCCAGCTACAGACTGACAGGTCGCTAGCCTTCCCAGAATCCACCACGCCATCCGCCAAGCTGCAGTTGCTGAGATCCCAACCATACTGAGAGCTGTAAGCCCAAACATACATGGAAAAATCAGGTGAACAACTTATTCTTCTTATGGTAATACTATGGTACTTTATACACTACCATTCAAATATTTGGGGTAAGTTGTTTTTTTTTCAGCAAGGACACATTAACTAATCAAAACTGATAGTAAAAACATTATATGTCTTTATACATTATAGTGTTACAAAATATTTCTATTTCAAATAAATTTTGTTGTTTTGAACTTTCTATTCTGCAAAAAATCCTGAAGAAACTGATTTTATCACTAATAATTATAAGACATTGTTAGAATGATTTCTGAATGGATCATGTGACACTGAAGACTGGAGTAATGATGCTAAAAATTTAGCTTTGTATCACAGCAATAAATTGCATTTTCAATGAGATAAAAAAGTGTGTAGACAAACTTTAAGTTTGTCTTAAGCATAGCCAAGTAGTGTTAAAAGCTTGACGTTTGAAGGTTTTCAGTTTGAAATGAAGTTTTAATTTAGCTTTCATTTAAAAGCCAGCTGGCTAGCTAGCTAAGATAGATAGATAGATGTTGGTAGCATAATTTAGCACATTGTTAACATGTTGCTTGCATGAGTTAGCATGTTGCTAGCATGATTTAGCACATTGCTTATATGGTGCTTGCATGTTACACATAAAACCCGCTGGTTTATCAAAAAAACAAAAATAAAACAAAAAAACAAACAGCTAAAACCAGTTAATTCGGCTCAAACCAAAACCATCTGATTTAGCAAAAAAATAAATAAATAAAAAACAGCTAAAATCAGCTGATTTAACAAAGACACAAAGACAGCTAGAACCATTTAAATCCAGCTAAAACCAGTTGATTTAGCAGAAAAAAACAACTAAAAACCAGCTAAAACCAGCTGGTTCATCAAAAAAAAAGCCAAAAAGTGTCTCAAATCAGTTGGTTTAGCAAAAACATATAAAAAAAACAGCTAAATCCAGTTGATTTAGCAAAAGAAAACCAGCTAAAAAACAGTAAACCCAGCTGATTTAGGAAAACAGCTAAAAACCAGCTAAAACCTGTTGATTCAGAAAACAGCTAAAACTAGCCGATTTAGCAAAAACAGCTAAAATAAGCTAAAACCAGTTGTTTTAACAAAAACAGATTAAAAAACAGTTAAAAGTTAAAACAAAGCTGATTTTGCAACAACAACAAAAAAAACAGTTAAAAAACATTTAAAACCAGCTGATTTAGCAAACAAAAAAAGTTCAAGTTAAAACAGCTAGAAACAGCTAATTAAAAAAAAAAAACAGCTTAAAAAAACAGCTAAAACCAGTTCATGTAGAAAAACACAGCCAGTTTTTACTGTACTTCAAATCAAATCATATACATCCATTGTGAGTATAAGAGACCTTACCCACACCAAACGTTTGAACAGTAGTGTATCATGCTACTGAAATGCATGTACCATGGTATTTATGGTAAACCACGATTTATTCAATAATACGCAAATCTTACGGTACCCGTGAGGATATACAGTGTTGAGGTGTGTTCCACTACCGTGGTATGTGGATACCACAGAAAGAGTGTCGTCATGGTAACAGCAGGTACGGTCAAGCGCTCTCAGGTGTAGTAATTCATCCGAGCGGGTGAAGGCGGGGTTATCCAACGAGTCCTCAGAGCCCGGCCAGGACCTTCCCCAAAAACGAGCCGAAAGCTCATCAAAGTGATTAAATCTGCGATAACTATGTCCACACAAAGAAGACAAAGGAATGTTATTCGAGTGTGTTTATGTTTTCACTCAACCCTGTCCCTCCCACTGTCGCTTTTAGTGCTGCTATCACAACTCCTGGTTTGTTTTAACTGGCCAATGATTTCCTGCCAACTATTTCCAATAACAAAACCAGGCCACTACAGCTGAGTGTATAGGAGTGTGTGTTTAAAATGATTGAATATGTGCTACCTGCTGCGTGTTTGTTCCACTTTGGCTTGCATTAGCATGGTTTTAAAACGGCGCACCGTGAGATAAGACAGAAGAGCCATGACTGCTGCGACAGCGAGCAGTACTCCAAAGCACACGCCCACCAAACGTGGCCGGGTCATGCGGAGGTCACAGCGCTGACCCATAAACCAGTAATCCTCTCCAACAGGACACCTTCAGAAAGAGAGAGTTTGCTTACTAAGACATATTACTGGGAGATATAAAGTGACATACATAAAATATGCATTTTATGTAAGTAGTCTGCTATGCTATTATAGAGATCTCACTGATTTGCATTATAAGCTATCAGAATTTCATTCTACTTTTGGCCATAAAAATGTCAGCAACTGCATCAAATTGCATATTTTTGCTCAGATTGGGTCTATATACTCCTATATTATACCATATGACCCATAAAAGCCTGATGTATCAAATATGATACTCCACAAAAATACACATTCCAACTGTTCCATTTAAAATACATATTTTTCTGACTGTAGATTTCATACAGCAGGCTTTACAAGGTGAATCAGTCCTGGAAAGTTGATGGTTTCTTCCTGTATAAATGGGCAGGTCTTGATTTGCAATTAGGATCAGATTTTATGCCGCAAGTCAAAAATCTGACTATGCAAATCTACACTGCATGTAACTTACTGGCAGACAGGCTGTTGCCCGAGGCGATGGACACAGATGCCCTGATGTTTGCAGTATTCAGAGTGGCACACAGATGTACAGGTGATATTGCCCTTCGAAGAAACACACTGGAACCCAGATGGACATTCAAACAACCATTCGCAAACATCTGTCTGCAAACCTGGAAAAGAAAGAAACAAAACAAATGTATTAAGGAATGATAGGCAGTCTGACTGGTTGAGAAAGAAATAAAAGAGAGATATCTCAGAGAGATGTAACTTGTTAAGGTCTTGTTATTCAATACTAACCTCCCACAGTTATATTCTTCACTCTCACTCCGCCCACAAATATTCCTTTCTTTGGCAGTGGGTTTAACCGCGCCTCCTGTAACAGAGACTCCACCCTTCCCAGCCAGGAAAGCGCTTCCACTGTTTGGAATTGAACTACTGTTTGCAGAACTGGACCACTGATAAAAACAACCATCAGAAATCAAGCAAAACCACTTATTTAACACATGCCATCATCCATTTAGATGTTTTAGATCAGGTTTTCATAATGTTTTGTCTTCTAAGCCTCCAAATCCCTGAGATTTTAAACACAAAATGCTATATTTTGTAATATATTAATGCTTTTATTTAGTTTCATTTTGCATGGGCATTTCTACAGTTATGACCATATCATGAACGTTTTGCAGTTCAGTCATAATCCACTAGGGGTCAGATCAAAACAATAACCAATAAGGTCAAATTTAGACAATAACTCTCTCTCCTCTCTCTCTCTCACACACACACACACATATGCACACACATAGCACACATCCTTGTATGGCAGCGGTGGGGAATGTTGATCCTCGAGGGACAGTGTCCCTGCAGAGTTTAGCTCCAACCCTAATCAAACACACCTGAAACAAGCTAATCAAGGTCTTCAGGATACAGGTTGGTATTGTTTTTCAGGGCTGGAGCTAAACTCTGCAGGGATACCAGCCCTCCAGGATCAAGGTTCCCCATCCCTGTTGTAGGGGCTCTCCATAGGCGTGGATGTGAATATACAGTATCTAAATAGATTAATTGCAAATATATAAGTCAGTAAGGCTTTTTACCTGTGCCAGGTCACATGTTGATTCTGAAATCCAGAAAGGCTCTGCAGAAATGTCTCCACCTGCAGGAATGGATGGTTACCAACACATCATTGCAATGGCTATTTCTATTTCATATATAACTCATAACTCAATTAATGTATTTTATATTTAACTAGAATGATTTCGGAAGGATCATGAGTCATGATCCTGAAAATTCAGCTTTGCCTCACAGGAATAAATTACATTTTAAAATATATTCAAACAGAAAACAGTTGTAATAACATTTTACAATATTAGTGTTTTTACTGAATTTTTACAAAATAAATGCAGGCTTGGTGAGCATAAGATTTTTGAAAAAAGTTTATTATTTCAAAATAAACAAATTACACACAAACTTGAATAATAGCATATATAAAGTAATTTAAATGGTTTCACCTCAAGCAACCTCATACTAGGGGTATAATCTCGTTCCAGGACAATTTGTAAAAGTACTTGGAATGTTTTCTCTGAAAACAGAAGAACAAATGCTTTTCAGGAAGACAAACAAGATTTATGTTTACTAAGAAACGTAAAGATGTGGAAAATTAGGCATCTCAATGAAGCAAAAGTGACAGATACATTACTCACCCTTGATAATTGCTGGCTGGTCCTTCACTATAAAATAATGGTGTCCATGTGGCCACTTCTTGTCAAAGCTGGATGCGGTAGAACGAATCCAGGATGTTTGAGTCACTGCTTGTGTAGATACAATGTGTGCTTTGGTTTGAGTAAGATATGAGCTTGTGGTCATATGTTGGGAAGGTCTGCCAGTGCTGGGTTGAGGCACTGGAAAGTGTGTACGGACCTGGACTGAAGTCGTTTCTGTGGACGTGGCGTGTGGATTCATATGCTGGGTAGTCACTGAAGATGGGTGAACCACAGAGGTCTGACTGGTATCCCAATGTGGAGTGGTCGTACTAACAGATGCGCTTGTTGGAACAACGCTAACAGTCGTACTGACCTGGGGGATGTATGGTGTTGTGATTTCCAATGATGAAGTACTCAATGTGGCAATGGTTTTGGCTGTAAAGCCATTAGTGTTTTCTGCTGATCCAGTATGAATATTATTAAATGTAGATAAACCAAAAGTCGTCTTTGTACTTGTCGTACTAGTCTGAGTAGGACTGGAATGATTTCCACCTACTGTTTGACCACTGCTCATCTCATTGATATCAGTTACATCAGAAACTCCCACATTGCTCTGTGTGTTTTCAGAAGATATTGATGAATACTGAGGTGTAGATGTGTATACAGGAAATTCAGTATGCATGCTTGACTTTGATGGAGACACATCATGTTCTTCTAAATCAGTGCGGTTCTCAAATCCCACTGTAGTGCTATCTTCACCAATGAGGTCAGAAGTCACATTAGGACTAATCTGAGAACTCAAAGAAGAGATTGATCCCGGGCTGGTGATGGGACTTTCTTGTTTGCCTTGTACTGTAGATGGTATGTACGAAGTGCATGCAATACCAAAGCAATCGCTTTCAGATGGTGACAGATCCTTGTCGCTTTCTGGGGTACTAGGACTCCCAGTAGGGGTCAAGTGTGGAGGGATGGTAGTTGGGAAGGTGGTGAACGCACTGATTTTGTTAGGGCTGTGTGACGTCTGGTAAGAAATTGACAAAGATGCAGAGCTTGTTTCTTGGGTGCTTGTGATGGTGTGTGAGATGCGGATGGTTGACGCTTCCAAAGAAGTCAAAGTTGGAGTCGCAAGTGTGTTATATGAAGAGTGCATGAACTCGTCTGAGGTTGCTGGTTCATTCTCAGTGGTAACATTTGGAAATGTGAAATCATCAGCCGTGTCGCTATCAGAAAATGTTAATGTGTTGGTTTGAGTAACATCTGGAAACTTTGATAGTGTTGGAGGCGTACTAGTAGTGAGTACTGAATCATCATAAATTGTTTGATTAGTAATGTTTTCATCTGGATTGGTTGATCTTGGAGAGCGATCTGTCCTGTCCATCTCTGATATAGGTTGGTTGTCATCTGTGATTGTGTTTGAACTCCCAAAAATTGAGTCAAATTGACTTGTGCCAGCATTTTCTGATACTGCAAACACATCCCTATTTGGGACTGTCACTGTGATTGCTTTAGCCTTGCTTCTAAGGAAGTCTTTATGTCTATTATAATGTGGACTTACCGTCACAAAGCTGGAAGTAGGAAACACTGAATTTGGATCATCTCTTTCAGTCGTTTTGGACTGAATTTTGGTAAATGAATGTGTATCCATGTGCTCTGAACTTCCTCTGTTCAGTTCAGTGTGTGCAACAACGTTTGTGGCTAAAAGTGCACTTGTTTTTGCCACTTCAGTTGCCTGTCTGGGTGTAGTTTGTACAGACACCAGCGGTGATTTGATTTCAGTGGAAGACTGAGCCAAAGAAGGTTCATCAGACAACATTGTGTGCGTGTTCATGTGTGTGTCAAGGGCAGAGTTGGTGTGTGTATCTGAATAAGAATGTGTGCCAGCGAATGCGAGGTCAGAGATCCAGGCTCCAGCCGTTTCCTGTCCATTGTTGGTGACTTCCTGCGGAAAGAGAGGTCTGCGCTTATCGTCCAGGTCAGACACACCTCCGCCCTGCTGTATACTCTCACCCCTGAGAGCGTGTGTTTTGGGGGCTGCATTGCTGCTTACTGGAATGTCAGGGGTGTAGGTTACATCGTTTGAGCCATTCGGAGAGGGAGACACTGGGTCAGCATCAGAGTGGGTGTAAGGAATCAAAGCGAGAGTGTGACTGTACTCTGACGTGTTCCATCCTGAGAAAAACACACACGCAAATATGAATGGAAACAGGAATTATGAGATTATTCAAGGCACAAGATTCCAACACCAAGGGAAATAAACACAAATGCTACTACAACCTTCTCACTGGGTTTTGGTCATAAACTTTTTACATACACTACTGATTTGGGGTTAGTAAAAGTGACTTACTTAAATGTAATGTGGGAAATGTTTCATCAGTCCTTTTCAAGCTCAATTCAATGATGGTTCTCCCAGTGCCAGAGAATAAAGCTCGTTCCTGTCTTTCATAGGTCAGTGTATTCCCATTCCCAAATTGAATTCCAATATGAGTGCCTTTTCCAACAGAAATGACATCTATCCAAACAGTCTGATTTTCATGTGCATCAATAATCCAAGTGCAGGTAACATTCAACAGTTTTTCTGCGCTGTTGCTGGTAATTGTGTTAAATAAAAGGCTGTTTGGGTGTAAAGGGTACCGAATTGAACCGCTCCTCTCTCCAAGAATTTTATCTCCACAGTCTTGCCCCAAGGTCAACAGTGTGTTACCTACAGAGAAACATCATTAATATCATCACCTCCAATAAATGAAGAAGCATTACATATTTTTTACCTGAAAGTTAAGTGATGAATTTCAGTGCCATTTTACATTTTCAAGTATTAGTACTTTTGTACTTTAACAGTATTTATTTATAAGGGATGTCACTGTGGTAACTTCTTTGATTCCAAGAATAGCATAGTACTATCATGGTGCATGTCTGAAAAAACATGGAGGTACTATGGTACTTTTGACACGTGTGTAAATTCTGTGGCGCATAATTAGAAAATTTTATGATTACCATCAAGATTAACATAAACTATTTAAAAACTATATTAAACACATAAAACATATTAAAGTTTTTCTAAAGAATCTAAAAAAGTTACAGTTGAAATCATAACTTTACATACACCTTGCAGAATGAGCAGAATGAAAGGGATCACACAAAATGCATGTTATGTTTTATTTAGTACTGACCTGAATAAGATATTTCACATAAAAGACATTTACGCAATAGAAAATACTAGCTTTGAAAATGGCCCTGTTCAAAAGTTTATATACACTTGATTCTTAATACTGTTTTTTTGTGATAGTTGTTCATGAGTCCCTTGTTGTGTTGTCCTGAACAGTTAAACTGCCTGCTGTTCTTCAGAAAAGTCCTTCAGGTCCCACAGATTCTTTGGCTTTTAAGCATTTTTGTGTATTTGAACCCTTTCCAAAAATGACTGTATGATTTTGACATCCATCACAACTGATGCTTCAGAAAGAAAAACAATGCATTAAGAGCCAGGGGTGTAAACTTTTCAACGGAATGAGGATATGTACAGTTTGCTTATTTTCCCTAAATATCATATTTTTTTCATTTAGTACTGCCTTTGCTACAGATAATACTTGCATGTTTCCCAGAAGACAAAATAAGTTACATTTCCCATTATCTTCAAATTCCAAAAGTTTTCACCCCCGGCTCTTAATGCATCGTGTTTCCTCTAAAGCATCAGTGAGCGTTTAAACTTCTGTAATAGTTGCATATGAGTTCCTCAGCTGTTCTCAGTGTGAAAAGATGGATCTCAAAATCATACAGTCATTGCTGAAAAGGGTTCAAATACACAAAAATGCTGAAAAACCACAGCTGTGGATCATTCAAGTAACACCATAGCACTAAGAAACAAGTGTATGTAAACTTTTGAAAAGGGTCATTTTTATAAATTCAACTATTCTTTTCTCTTGTGGACCATATGTAAACGTCTTTTATGTGAAATATCTTATTCTGGTCAGTACTAAATAAAAAATAACATGCATGTTGTATGACCC
Organism: Labeo calbasu; assembly: GCA_019740295.1. Classification (NCBI taxonomy): domain Eukaryota; kingdom Metazoa; phylum Chordata; class Actinopteri; order Cypriniformes; family Cyprinidae; genus Labeo; species Labeo calbasu. The sequence goes on along the minus strand of JAHKKF010516903.1, from coordinate 5,632 downwards.
CTTTTACTTTGGTAAAATAATTAACATTTTGCATAATTTGCATTTGTATGTAAACTTTTGATTTTGATCTATTAATGAAATAGTCGTCTTACCTGGAGCGAAAATAAATAAGAAAATATACACAAAACGACGCATTTTGCGAGCCAAAACATTCCAGGAAGGAATCCGTTCCCACAGTTAATTCCATAAAGAATATTTAACAGTTCTAAAAATGTGACGTAGACAATCGGCTATTTAAACTAGTCAAAAAAGTATAAGTAACGAGCCTTAATATCCGTTTTCTTTCTGTTTTTAAAGACCGTTATAAAAGAGTCAAGTTCATCCTTAAGTCCGCCGCAGAAACAGTGTTGAATCGACCGCAGCTCACTTTATGAAGCTCGCGCGTGCATGTGGGTTTCTGTGAGCGCGCAAGCTCGCCTACGGAGTGTTGAAAACAGCATCGTGGAGACATATGATTACGATTAGGCATCTTTTTAAGAGGGAAAATGGGACGGAAGCGGTAAAACGTTAAGGGGACATAGGAGATTTCAAGATTAGGTTAATTACCCAGGTTGTGTGTGTGTTTGTGTGAGAGAAAACAGAGAGAGTTTGTTTGCGCTCCCCTGACGGGCTTGTGCTGTCAATTCAAACTAGAAAATAGATTAACGTAGAAGGTCATTCAGAGATCGTTGGCTCGGTGTCTCAAAATCAAGAGATGACCTTTTAGACAGCAGTTTGTAAGGACTGAATGCAACTAAATCAAGCAATACCATAGTATTACCACAATACTGTATGAGGGTAGGTTAGACAGTTCAGATTTTTACACAAAGTCCTTCAAAGCCAAACCAATTTCTTCCTTTGAGCTGCATTTGTAAAGCAAAGTTAAAACTAAAACTATACTAAAAGGTATTCTGACGTAAAATAAAAATCAAACCTTTGCCTAAAAGACAAATTCAAATCTCACTGCAATTAAAACATTGTTTAACCTTTTCCTATAATACACAGAAATCCTGACATTCACAAACACAAAAAAGGAGGAAATGCCTGAAGCGTCCCTCCCTCGCTTCTCATCATCACAGTGAGAGGTATGTTCACAGACGTCCACTGACATACTAACACACACATAAACACAGAGGGAGGGAGAAGGATTTATTACACCTGAAAAGGAAACATGGGTTTAGGTCCATAAGATAGGAGTGTCTTTAAAATGTAAACCTTTTGAACTTAACATCAACCAAAGTTGTTCTCTTTCACACTAAGCTAACGTCTGAATAAAATGCATGACTTTCAGACAATGACAGTTTAAATAAAGAATAAATCCTATATCATAAAGTTTTGTGGTAATCCTACAATATAAAATAGCTCTCAATGAATTTGTTCTCTGCATTTTGTTCCTCAGGTATATTATTTGACTGTGTGTAATATTTCCTGAAAGAAATCCAGTCCTTTTATGCTGAGGGGCCGATGCTGAAATACACTGACTTAAGAAAATGGCATTAAAGGAATCCATGTGCAAAACTGCCCAAGAATGTGAAAGTATCCCTATTTTAAGCCAACACTGCAATAATGTCAACATCTTAATGTTGTTTAAGATAAGTGAAAGGTCATTAGTGGAAGATTGTATTAGTTTTATTAGCATTAACATCAGGGGGTAAAGATTAAGTACTGGACAAAAAAAATGTTTCCTAATATAACCTGTTTAAACTTTCTTGGCTCCCACTCTGGAAAAATCTTGTGGTAAAATTTAAAGAATCTCCAGTAGGTGGCGCTATAACATACCAAATACAACCACTCCTAAATATTAACTGTGAACTTCTGTAGTTTCCTATTTCATACACTTAACATTCTAAAGTCTGGGGTTGGTATGATTTTAAATTAATACTTTTATTCAGCAGGGACATATTACACTGATCAAAAGTTACAATTTATATAGATGCAAAAGATTTCAGTTAAAGATTTCAAATAAATGCTGTTCTTTTAAATGTTTTCTAGAGGATCATGTGACACTGAAGACTGGAGTAATGATACTGAAAATTCAGCTTTACCATCACAGAAATAAATTGCATTTTAAAATCTATTAAAATAGAAAAGTTACATTAAATTATAATAATATTTCACAATATTTACAGTATTTTTGTTTAGCATAATGTTACTAAATAAATAAACAAAAATCAAACCCCAAATTTCTAAATGGTAGAGTACCTCATTTTAAAGGTCTTATAAACACCCTGTGATTTTGTCTTAGTACATGTTTTATATATCAGAGAACAAAGAATATCTAGAAAACAAACCCCTGACCAGTTAATAAACAGACTGATCATACTGACAAATTTGTGGCACAGAAACATAAATAAGCACTTTTAAACTTATTCAAAGTCTTTATTTTTTACTTTATTGTAGTATTCATATGAATTATTCACATTATTTGCACTCTTATTGTTTGAATGAGGAGCTTGTGCATGTATCTAGCAGAGAATGCTGCGGACCTGCAAACCACAAGCGGCCACAAACAATATTATGAACACCAATTTAAACATGTATCTAGATACAAAAGGAATAAAGTATGAAGAAGAACAGCAGAAACATAAACAGGTCATGACAAAAGCTCCATGGTCTTTGTCATCTGATAGGATTATCGTTGTCGGGATGAAAAAGAACAAACAAGTGTTCATAATAAGGTTCACCTGAAATGACTAAAGTGATGTGAACAGTAATTAAACTCACAATGATTATTTATGCTCATTCATAAACATCCTTCTTGTCTGCGATGTACTGAACAATCTCTTGTGGGGTCATCAACTTCTCTGCCTCAGCATCAGGGATTTCAAAACCTGCAGATGAAATCAAACACTTTATTAACTGGTTAGATATAGATCAATAACGAAGTATAAAAATGTACTTTGTGCACCAAAAAGAACAAACCATACATAAATATAAAGCAAAGGTCATAATGGGAGAAACATTACATTTGAAATTAAATGTATTAACAATTGCAAATGCGATTACATACCAAATTCATCTTCCATGGCCATGATGATCTCCACCTGGTCTAAACTGTCCAATCCCAAGTCCTTCATGAAGTGAGACGTAGCCTGAAGCTATAAATAAAAATACTTTAAATGACCATCAGACACAGGTAATCTGCAGCATGACATATATTTGAAGATAATCTGAAATATTTTAGCCTAACATACAAGTATTTACCTTCTCAGGGTTGATCTTGTCATAGAGCTTCAGGACGTAGAGGACACGGTCCTTGATAGTCTCTAGGGTTAATGGGGGCAAGTCACCGTACTGCCTCCACTGAAAGACCTGAAATGAACTGCCGGAGATCTACAAAAGAAAACAAAACATCTTAGAAAATACACTTTACACAGACCATTTCAACAGACAACTGCAGCAGTGTTGTTATTCATAGTATTTATTAATGATATGATTTGGGTCTTACTTTATATTTTGAGTTTCCATTTTAATTTTAGTTTAAGTTTTAATGATTTTGTTATGTGCTTTCTATTTGGATTTAATTAATTCATTCAGTTTTGTATATGTTAAGCTTATCATTTAATATTTATACATTTATATTTCAATGAAAGAAAATGCTTTTAACAATTTTAGTTAACAATAACAACAACAAACTGGAGGTTCACTTCAATAATGAGTTAAATTCAGTAACCAATGATACATGAGTATTATGATGAGGTACACTATTAGTCAAAAGTTTTTGAACAGTAAAATTTTTCATGTTTTTTTTAAATAAGTCACTTCTGCTCACCAAGCCTGCATTTATTTGACCCAAAATACAACAAAAGCAGTAATATTGTGTAATATTTTTACTATTTAAAAAAAATTTGCTTTCTATTTGAATATATTTTAAAATGTCATTTATTCCTGTGATCAAAGCTAAATTTTCAGCATCATTACTCCAGTTTCAGTGTCACATGATCCTTCAGAAATCTGTCTAATATGCTGATTTACTGTTCAAGAAACATTTTTTTATTATTATTATTATCAATGTTTCAGTGTTCAGAATTCTCTGATGAACAGCAGACCTAAAGATCAGCATTTATCTGAAGAAAAAAAAAATTGTAACAAGCTTGGAGTCAGTATAATTTTTTTGATAACGACATTTGATAAAGATGTTACAAAAGATTTCTATTTCAGATAAATGCTGTTCTTCTGAACTTTCTATTCATCAAGGAAACCTGAAAAAATTCTACTCAGCTGTTTTCAATATAATAAAAATAATAATAATAAATGTTTTTTGAGCAGCAAATCAGCATATTAGAATGATTTCTAAAGGACCATGTGACTGGCGTAAGGATGCTAAAAATTCAGCTTGAAATCACAGAGATAAATTACATTTTAAAATATATTCAAACAGAAAACAGTTATTTTAAAGAGTAAAAATATTTCTAAATTTTGGTGTGCTTTTAATCAAATAAATGCAGCTTGGTGAGCAGAAGAGACTTCTTAAAAAAAAAACACATTAAAAATCTTACTGTCCAAAAACTTTTGACTGGTAGTGTAAATCATATATTTGCTAAATGTCACAGAATATCAATGTGAAAGAAAGGAAAGAAGGAAAGAAGAAAGGAAGAAAGAAAGAAAGAAAGAAAGATTGGAGCAACTGTACTACACAAACAGCATATAAAAAATTAATATACAACTAAAAAAAGACACCTTTAAACGATCATAAAGTAATAAATACAATCAGGTAATGCATACATATAAACTGTATAAATCATAACTGATTACAACAAAAAAAGCTACTTAAGGAACAATACATATAGACCAGTCTAATGGTCTATTATGCTACATAAAGATGATAACACTTAAGTTAATTTAGAAACATTATGCTTAACTGTACATGCAGGTCATTTGGTTAAAACTTATTTTGTAGCTTTATACTGATATGATGTTTGTCCATCATGTTGAAGTCATTCTATCTAAAGACACGGGTAGGTCATTGGATGTCATGAGTCAATCTCTAACACACACCTGCGCCAGCAGAGACTTGTGTCCATTAGTCAGATGTGAAAATGTTCGGCCATGGGTGAGCGGAGCTGCTGTTAATGTCGCGACATTATTGACACGGTTAAAATATACAGAACGGTGGTTCAGGGATCGGACACACCGGGCAATGATGCGCGCCGCCATGTTTGTCAATCCGCTCCCACAATGCATCCACGAGATCGCTACTACGCATGCGCGACACACCGTCTTCACGAATCATCCAAAATAGTTTTCGAATTGATATTTTTAATCTATAAATGTACATTTTTATGTAAATGTTTAACTTTAATATCGATAAATGTACTCTATTTCATGTTAGTACTTATTAACACAATAAAAAAATTGTCAATGTACACTACCAGTCAAAATGTTTTTTTTTTTTTTTAAATAAGTCTCTGCTGCCTACCAAGGCTGCATTATTTGAGCCAAAGTACAGCGTAAACAGTAAAATTTTTAAATATTTTTACTATTTAAAATAACTGCTTTCAATTTTGATATATTTTAAAATGTAATTTATTCCTGTATCAAAGCCAAATTTTCAGCGTCATTACTCCAGTCTTCAGTATCACATTATTTTTCAGAAATCATTCTAATACGTTGATTTGCTATTCAAGAAACATTTATTATTAGCAATATTTAC